>JAHWFP010193248.1:0-57094 GCA_023313725.1 Lithobius niger
ACAGTTGTCCTACAGTCACACAAAAGGTCCAACAGTTGTCCTACAGTTACACAAAAGGTCCAATTCTGTTGGTGGCAGCAGAGAAGTAAGCAGCGGCAGATCCATGCAAAACGGGGCGAAACTGGCCGAAGTTGATGGGAAAGGGACGAGAGCAGAGGAAGTGAATCTAACTGCACGACAACGTCGGTTTGATGACGGAAACTTTCCCTGAAATATGATAGGGTTTCATTTACAGGTTACGAAGAATAATTTTAACATTTGCAGCAGGCGCCCCCTTAGGTATACAACCACCACCAGCAAAACAACTGGTCAATAAAAAAGCAGTCATCGTCATCGATATCCTGGAATTCCTTTTTGTACGCAGTTCCCACAAAATACTGAAATACCATTTTTCTGAGAAATCCAGGTTTTCACAGTTTTTTTTTACAACTCTTACAGGAGCAACAGAAAGGGTTTGGTTGACTATTCATACCAGGATAAGCCCTAGAAAACAACTGAGGCCAATTTCCACACTTTCTACTGTAATATGGTGTTAGCCTACAATATCTTGCACCACAAATTAGCAATTGATCTACCGTTTTTTGAGCTGAGCACAACCACTAAAACACGCGGTCACAGTCTTAAGTTGATTCTCCCTAAACATAGGTTAAATTGCCGTAAGCAGTTCTTTGCATGTCGGGTGGTCCCCGTCTGGAACTCGTTGAGTGAGGAGGTGGTCACGGCCGCGTCTGTAACCGAGTTCAAGAGAATGTTGAAAAATGCAAACTTTATACCACATCTATTAAGGCCAGAATACCATGCTTCTGAAACACCCAACGAGACATGATTGTAAAATTGAAGTCCGAGTTCTGGTCTCTGTTTTTTTGTAAAGGCTTCCTTTAATGTTGGGTAGGTTGTAAGTGGTTGATAATTCAACCCATTTCTGCCCCCATGTCCCTCTTGTGGGCGGGAAATTGAATTTATTATTATTATTATTTTTGGAAAGAGTTTTTTCACAAACTTTACAAGTTTTACTTGTTTACTGGGCTCACAAAGCGAAAAAAAACGTTGTTTAAAATGAATTTCAATCGAATTTCAAAAAACTAGTTTCAACCGCAGTTTAAGTTTCCTGAATATTCCAGGGTTTCCAGGTTGACGGGCACCTTGATTGTATTAGTTAAAAAGATTACCATGAAACACGAACTTCAGGAGCGATCAAGATGCGCTTTCAACCAGGACATCCAATCGCTTCGGCGCCTATATACAAACGACTATACATTTCAAAACGCTAATAACCCATTTTAAGCACGATGATAATCAATCCACAAAAAAGCAGTGTTCCATTGAAAAGCATTTCGTAACACGGCCATTCCGCAGAAATCGCACATTTTCCAGCTAAGTGAAATACGATATTTTTTCGGGAGGTTTGGTTGCGCAAGGCGACTAGCTTTATTACTTGCACTGCCTCAGCACGCCCCCTCCCCCTGACACCCAACCTACCTTTCTCAGGGTCGAGATAAATTGCTTTGCGATAATTTCTGTCTTTTATTACATCTACTGATTACCAGCGTTAATCTGTCTTTTCGATTTTAGTTCTTTTTTGATTTTTTTCTGTTTAGGGTGGGTTGTATGGATCATTCGTATTAGCTCTTTTTCATCTCTGCTCTTTTTTTTTGTGGGGGGGGGGGTGGGGAGCCGTAGCGGGGGGGGGGGGGGGGCAGAATGAGGAATGTACCAAAGAATGGTTTCATTCTTTGTCTGTCCTTTCCATTGTCTCTTTCTTTGCAATCACAATCTTTGAACACGAATGGAAGAATGAAAAAACGAAAAAAAGTCGGTCGAAGAAGGGGAGGGGTGGGATGGGGGTGAGGAACTCGCTAAACCAAAAGGACTAGAGGCAGCAAGAGGGTTAGGGTAGAAGGGGGTGGGGGTGGAGGCTAGGTGCAGTTGGGGACCAACCGCGGATTCTTAATCAGCACCCCGAAAGCGAAGCTGGCTTGACATATTTACTGGGGGTTGGTTCGTTGGCGGCCCCAAACGCCAAGTGAATCGATGGGTATGGTCGGAGTGGCGGTGCTGCGTTTATCGTCAGACCATCGCCGGGTTGTCTTATCTAGTATCCCAAGGTTTGGTTTGGTTTGGTAAGGAGGAAGGGGGTTGGAGTTGGGGGAAGAACTATACGTCCCTCCCTCCCCTCCCCCCTGCATGTCTTGGATGCATGTGTCGTTCCCTCCCTAATGACTGGATTTATTCCTCCTAATTACCATTCTTTGGTTTATCTGATAAGCTCGCGCAAATGGTGGTGCAAAAGGAAAGCAAGGAAAGCGGTTGGTCTCTCCTAAGCTGATCGTCTTTCTGAAATCTAACTCACTTGTTTCGCTCCCGTGTAATTCTACCCACCAATGAATTTATAGCTTGAGAACTGAGATTTAGATCTGGATTTTACGAACATTACTTTTCTTTTTTCTTTTTAAATCAAATCTTGACTCATTTGATTTACGAACTATAATGAGATTTTAAGTTTACTCTTCAGAGTTTTGTGATCGCCAATTTTTCTCGGTCTTAATCATTTTGTAATATCACAAGTGGTTTACAGTCGATGCGCGCATAATGGTATTTTTTCATACCTACCCAAATCTTGCAAATCGGTACAAAATGGCGCCCGAAACCGAAACTGTCGCCATTTTGGGGCTCGGCCATCTTGGGGTCGTGACATCACTTCCGGTGTGCCGTTCTAGACCACTTGGCCTGGTATGGTCACCTGTGGATCCACCTCCGGCCCAGTAACCAACATATTTACACCAATCACGCCGTAAAAAGAAAATTCTTTGGTTATTACCCCTTTTAAATAAATAATTTTTGATTTATTCATTATTTATTACTCGTATTACTTCTAGTGTGGAGGCCAAGAAGCAATGTTGCTTTACCTCCTTGTGGATGAGAGCATAGGCACCGTGCTGGTGGTAAATTAACAAGCTCAAAAGCGGACTGGCTTCAGCAAGCTAAAAAATCAGAAACTACTGCTTGTGTGGGGTTCCATTCTAGTGAATGTTCAGATACCCAGATTAGGCCTATTAATGACAGTTGATCACTTAACAATCAAGCTGCTTTCTCCAACAAGATCTCCAGACACACTCTTTCGCCCTTGTTTGGGATCGTTAGTTATGGATGAGAGTAAAGGCACCTTGCTGGTGGTAAATTAACAAACTCAAAAGCGGACTGGCTTCCGCAAACTAAAAAGCAGAAACTACTGCGTGTGTGGGGTTCCATTCTAGCGAATGTTCAGACACCCACATTAAAAAAGTTATGGAAAAATCATTGGACAGTCATGCTATTTCGACAATTTTGCCAAAACAGGTTTCATACTCATATCTGAAAATGAAGATCCCTGAATATCCCTGATTTTCCCCGACTTAATTCTTCAAATATCCCTGATTTTCCCCGACTTAATTCTTCAAATATCCCTGACCAAAACACTTGCTTTTTAAAACAAAAAATTTTTAATTACACAGAGTCAACTGTTAACTCTGCAGGCCTGGAATCATGACTACACCTGGATGGCAGCTGCAAATTTTTCTCGATTTTTTTAAATTTAAAAAATAGGACAACAATAGTGGAACTTACGAGACCACACGGTTCATTCTAAACACGAAAATTCTAAAAATGAAAAAAAAACTTCATAAAAGAACTGTCCTAAAAAAAAAGCAGTTCAATCTAAAACCAAATATCCCTGACTATCACTGACTTTTCACCAATTTTCCATTTTTTCCGTGACTTTCCCTGACCGCATTTCATGTCCCCGATTTTCCCCGACTTTCCAGGTCAGTATGAACCCTGCAAAAACTGACCGATTTTTTTTTTATGTTTCATTCCATTTACTCCATTTTTTTTTTTTTTTCATGATCTTTCGAATGCTGTTACTGTTCAGGTCGACAGTTCACAAGTTACCTCGCAAAAACCATGACATTTAATCAAAAAGCCATGTAGAAATTTTTTAATTTTTCACGGGCAATTGCCTCCCCTTAATCACTGATTCCCCAATATTTTATTACTGTGATCTACATTTGTGTTTGACACCGATACTTCTAATGCAGGCAAATCCAGGTATGAACGTAGTGTACATAGAGTAATATAGTCTGTTCCACATTATCAGGGTTCAGACAATTTTTTAATTCAAAATTTCCCTGACATTTCCAGGTTTTCCAGGTGCATCCAATGGCAATTTCCAGGTGTTTACAAGATGTTTAGTTACGAAAACATTTAGTAGCTAATGTTTTTATTAATATTTGTACGAAAATAATCCAACATCCCGGAAAATAGCTGTTTAGAAACTAGTCCAGATGGGATATTTTCATCACAGATAATGTACCAACCTTACATTTGCTTTATTGAAGTAGTATCTAAAATACTTGGACATATTAAAGTAAAAATTAAAATATTTGCTGCTATCCTGGATTTTTTTTCCGATTTGCTAATTCAATGAAACTTACAGATCAGACACAAAAGACAATTTTTTTCAAATTTTTCTGTCTTTTCCCAGATTTTCAAAGAAATTCTTGTTTTCCCTAGAATTTCCCTGAGATTTTGGCTCTATTTTCATTTTCCCTGAGATTTCCAGGTTCTCCAGGTTTTGTCTGAACCCTGATTATGTTTGCAGAAAAATGACTGTATGATACCACGTTTCTTTCCACTAATGAGTGCAAAAACACATAAATATCCACTGGTAGACTCTAACAGTAACTGTGTAGCATCTACAAGTGTGCTATCCACATGTTTTTGCACTCGTAGTGCAAGGAAACGTACCACCATAAGGACAGTTTCCTGAAAACAAAACGTGGAACAGAATATAGTAGGAATAGGGATCCAGTTCGTTTTGAAAATTTCTCAACGTATATCTCGTTGTTCCCGATTGACATACATATAAAATAAAATGCATGGTTGTTTTGAAACTATTTTGTCCGAGAGTCAAGGTATTTTCTTCGATGTTTTTGAAATTTGAAAATGTCCAATAGATGCACATAACGCCAGTTGTTTCATTGCAGCAAAATGGTGGCCCAGGAAACAAAGAAAAAAAATTCTTCCACTATTACTTAGTAATACATGGAAAAAAAAAATAACGGTTGCTAAGGAACAAAACGCAGTAAAAAACAACAATAAATAACAAAACAAATAACATTGAATAAACACAAGGTAACAACAAGAAAAAAAAACAGTATAAATACATGCTGAATTGAAAAAATTAGAACTCGGATACGAAAAGATCTCGAGTCAATAAAAAATAAACACAACGGCAAAGCTATTTTGAAGTGGATACAAATCAAAAAACAATATATGCATCCTAAAAGCGGGGGGGGGGGGGGGGGGAGAATGGGTGCCATTAAATATATTAATCTTCAAAGGGGATTTAGTATTTTCTTGATTATAAGTTAACTGCAAAAATAGGAATCTGATGAAGAGAATGTTTCGATGAAGAGCATATTTGGACACGTTCCTCCATTCAGAACCTATCAGAAAGACTCACACTAACCCAATTATTAAAATAAATAAAACTAATATAGAGTTACTCCAGAATGGAATAATCTGCAGGGTTAGAAAAGGGACAAACGTGGGTTCAGCCACCGGTATTGAGAGAAAAAAACAAAACATAACAACGGTTTTTAAGATGAAATTTAAACCAGGACAAGGAACCGAACCGAACCGAACCGAACCGGCCTATTAATTCCTACATTTTCAAAAAAATACTTTTTTCTAACAAGGACTTCCTATAGTGTGGGCCTCTCCGGGGATTCCCGGGTTCCAGGGCGGCCCAATCCGACACTGATTCCTTTTAAATGCCTATTAAGTCAGGGTGGCCTATCAACCAGATTGCGAGGCCGTCCCTTTTTTCTAAATTATCCTTCCTCCCTGGCCGTTATCCTTTCATCTTTTCCTTGTAGGCCAAGTCCTTACAAGGAGTAGACCCGGGGGCGGGAGAGGAGAGAGAGAGGGAGAGAGCTCCTTTCCTTGACATCCTCATACAGAGTGGGAGAAGCAACCATCCGATCAATAACTCAGGTTGCGGCACAAGAAGACGACGAAAAAGAACAAGAAAAGAAATAGGTAAAGTGAAAAAAAAAAAGAAAAGAAAAAAAAGGCTGGTTCAGTCGGTCGCATGTGTAGGCAGGCAGACCAGTGGCCGGGTTCCGCTGATGACATATTTCCCTGTCAGATAGAAAGTCGTGGTAATCCACTTGGAAAATGGACTAGGCACGCGCTCCAGACACCGACGACGCTGGATTTGCGCGCCCCAACTTCGCGTCGCACACGGCAGACGTACAATTCACCGGCGACGGGGCACGTGCACGATCGCGCCAAAATGGGACGCCAAAAAAAAAAAAAAGTACCGCGATAACTCATAAAAATGATACATTGAATGGATAACGTGTGCCATTTTTATTGATAATAATAATGGCGACCGCAAGAGGTACGGAGATATAATGTACCCAGGCTCCGAAAGCTGGTTAGTATTTGGTGTAATACCCAACGACTAGGAAGGAGCTAGTACGATTCCATTGCTTGGGTACGGCAATCTGGGTGAGACGTGACGACATTAAGCCGTTAACAACAACGACAGTGGTAAGGATTTTGTGCAAGTTTATTACTAACAAATTTAGGCAAGGTCAGGAAGTATTTCAAGTTACAGTTGCCGTTATCCCGCGGATGTTCAGTGATCATTAAGTCACAAACCCAAATCATTCACCTCAAATTTTAGTTTTCCCAAAATCAAGACCGAAAATAAAAGGAGCAGTGGAGTTTGAAACATGGAATCTCACTATTATACAGACAAAGTTTCAGAAGCTACGTTGGACCCTGTGGTATCTCAATGCAAAGAAGTGCAACGTGGGATCCCATTATTATAAACACAACTTTTCATAAGCCACGTGGGAACCCTAGTACCTCAATGTAAACAAGTGCTATCCCATTGTTATAAACATAACTTTTCAGAAGCCACGTGGAACCCTGTGACATCTCAATGGAAAAGAATGGCAACATGGAATTCCAGTATTATAAACAGAACTTTTCACAACCCGTGTGGGACCTTGTAATATCTCAATGCAAAGAAGTGCAACGTGGGATCCAATTATTATAAACACAACTTTTCATAAGCCACGTGGGACCTATAGTACCTCAATGCAAAGAGGTGCAATCCCACGTGGGACCGTGTGGTATCTCAATGGAAAGAAGGGCAACATGGAATTCCAGTATTATAAACAGAACTTTTCAGAAGCCACGTGGGACCCATAGTATCTCAATACAAAGCAGCACAATGTGGGATTTCAGTATTATAAAGACAACTTTTCAGAAGCCACGTGGTACTTGTAATATCTCAATGCAAAGAAGTACAACGTGGGATCCCAGTATTATAAACAGAATTTTCACAACCCGTGTGGGACCCTGTAGTATCGCAATGCAAAGAAGTACAATGTGAGATCCCAGTTTATAACAGATCTTTTCACAAGCCACGTGGGACCCTGCAGTATCTAATGCAAAAAAGTGCATCGTGGGAGGCCTGTTTTTAAACAGAACTTTTCACAAACCATGTGGTATCTTCTGCCACCTGCTGTAGGGTAAATTGCAGAAAAAACTTGGTGTCATTAAAGTTGCGAACGCATTTCCTAGTTTATTCCAGTAAAAGTTTAATTTAATTATTTATTTCATAACATCGAAGCAAGCCTGCCTTGTGGATAATATCATAGTTGTGGAGTCGTCATTTGTGGCTCCACAATGGATGCCTTCAATTTAGAGTCAATATGTTAACCCTACCTAGTTCACCCTAATTCCCTAATAGGCTAGTCCCCTTCAATTGTATACTATACTGTTAATCACATGACTTCCTGTAGTAACTGTACTTATACTCCTCCTCACAGGAAGTAAAGCGTCTTTTCAGCTGTAGCCTACGCACTGGTTAGTCCGTGTCTTTCCTTTACCATTGGTGCCCACGCTGGGCTCAGGTGTGTCCCTGCCCAGGACATCACAGTTGGCGACGAGGGTGGAATAATATGTAAAATCAACCATGCAATTTCTTGCTTTATTGCTACGGTGAACTTTTGATTTCAGAACCAGAAATAAGCAGGTTCGTCATTTAAGCTGGTTTCAATCCCACCTGAATGTTGTTTAGTTTACGGCGAGACCTAATTATCAGACGGACAGAAACACATATACAACCTCCACATAAAAGCGTTCTCGCTTTGAAGCATTGCAGTGTGCTAGTTGTTTCGAATTATTAAACTACACAACCGGTGATCGTGGTTTGTCGTCGTCTTACAGTTTATAAAAATAGGCCTAGTATCGGATCGCATATTCTTACCTCTCCCCTACCTGGTTCGTAAATGCATTAAAAATAACATTTATTAGTTACAAGGATATTTTTTAGACTGTAAGACGATACCAGTCTTCGATAGCTTTTTGTGTGGTTTAATAAGCCAAAAGAATTGTTGCATTAGGTCCGACTTCATGCAACAGCAGTTATCTGTACGCTTAAGCAAAACAAAATGTTCAAACCAAGCTACTGACCGCTGTACCACATGATAAAGGCAGCAAAAAGCGACGTTTGTACAATTGAGAACAGAGTGTTTATTTATTTATTTATTTACGTCAGGGTTTCGAAGCATGCATTGTGCTTAAGACTTTTAAGCACTATTCTATAGGCATGGAATTTCATTATTAGTTTCCAAGACATTTACATGTTTTCAAGGACTCGCATGAACCTGAATTACCTGTAAGGCTGTGCTAAGCCCACCAGGACGATTACTTTTGAAACATTTTCCAGCGATGACCTTTAGCCAATATAATGCACCAAACATTAGAGGATGAATCGCGTGCAAAAGTAAAAACGGTAAGAACATTTAAGTACATCAGTAAGGTTTCACGTGGACTAAACAGTACAACAACACTGCAGTATTTGAAACCTTACAGGAAAGTTTATTTGTGTTCTTTTGCTGTTTTGACTTCAGCTCGATTAAACCTTACCGTAAGCATCGAACGAGTTCGTTTTTGTTTTCTAATTATTTATTTACTTCACGATTTCGAAGTGTGCATTGAGGCTAAGATCGCAGTTCATTCGAAAAATTCATACGTAAAACATAACACAAAGAGAAAGAATTGTACATCATAAGGAATTGAACTGAAGTTCTTCACCGTGACGCAGCCATGCCCATTCGCACACTACTGCCGTACAGCTTGGCTTGGTCATCTTATTGTTTCCATACATTTTAAAATCATTTTACAATTACTGAGGTTTTTCTGCCTTTCCGTCTTTTGCACGTATCCCTTCTTCCTGCACAATTCGTAGTCCCAGCCAGTCTGCTACAAGAACAGTCGCAATCCATCTTAAAGGGGGCGCAACACACGCCACGATCATTGCTGACCCGTTCCCATGCACACAGCGTTCGCCTTTCTAGCTCCAGCCGGCCGAGAGACTTCGCGACGTGCATTGCCAAGTGTCCGGCACCGGTTGGGGGTCACCGGAGTTTCGCTGACCCGTCTTCCAGCCAGCCAACCCCTTATTCCTATGCCTTTCCTCACCCCCTCCCACGCACAACCGGAAGTGAACGACGGCCATCGAGAAGTGCGGGTCGCTGCTTCTGGGCCAAAGAGTTCAAGCCGTCCTTTAAAGCCTACAAACTCCCCAAATGCCAGACAGCAAAATGTCACTGCATTTTTTCGAATCGTCGAATGGTACAAACATCAGCAAGCAAAACCTCCATGTAAAAAAAAAAAAACAAAAAAAAAACAATGGCTACCAAACAAAACATGGCTTTAAAACGATTTTATAATTGGTGCCGAATTTTTTTTTCAGACACCACAACAAGAAAGCTACTACATGCAACCGAACCTAAGATGCAACATGCCGACAGTCCGTACAGGTCAGAATTTATAGGATTGGGGAGGAGAATTTGTGACTGAGACCCTTTCTGAAAGTCTTAGGTCCATTCCTGTTAGTTCCGTCTAAGTTTATAGAGGGCGCCATGAGTTTTATGTGGGAATTTCTGCTCAGTTTTCAGCCCAAAACTAAACTAACCTAGCTTGTATTTAACTATTATTTAGTGGAGCTTAGTTGTAATTTAGTTGACTTTAGATTTGGGCTGAAAAAATGAGCAAAAAATTATCAGCTGGAACGTGTGGCGCCCTCTGAAAACTCGAACAGAACTAATACGAATGAATGTTAACACGTTTCAATAGGGACTTTTTAGAGTTACATATTCTCCTCCCCAACACTATAAATTCTTGGTAAAGGTCAGAATCATGAATTATCAAAGAGTATTATACACTCACTGAAGAATCAATCTTTGACAAGCCAGCTTCAAAATACGGATACGGTTGTAGTTATAGATATTGGTCATATCGGGGAAAAGTAATATAAAGAAACCGGGTGTATATGGTGACTAAATAGTTGCGGGATTGAATTATTAATCAAGACCACAGTGACAGTTTTATTTTCCAGTCCAAGTTGACAATGACCCATGACTTCGGAAACCTACACATCTTGGTATTTTGTTAGGACTTGGTGGACAACCCAGTCCAGTACACACAGCAATAGAATTTATTTCCTGCCATAATATTTTTACTGTTCCGATATATATATTTGTCATGTATAGCACTTAATGAAAAGAATTGTTGTGGGTTTAATGTTCCCTGCAATATCTTCCCAGCATATCCAGGGAAACGATAGTGTCCTCATATCGCACCAAACTCACAGTTGAAGAGAAGGTTAGTGCTGGTAGGATATTATTTCGCTTCAATCCCCAGGGGTCAAATCTGTCCTGGCCTCGTTAGGAAGTTTTCACCTAAAAACCAGAGGGTCGGATCTGTCCAGGCCTCACTAGGAAGTCTTGGTTTCAAAACCAGGGCGTCGAATCTGTCCAAGCCTCACTAGGAAGTCTTCGCTTCAAAAACAGGGCGTCGAATCTATTTAGACCTGGTGAGTAGTGTGGAATCTATTTAGACCTTGTTAGGAAGTTTTCGCTTCAAAACAAGGGCGTTGAATCTGTCCATGTCTCGTTAAGTAGTTTTCACTTTAAAACTAGGGCGTCGAATCTGTCCAGGTCTCGTTAGGAGTTTTCGCATCAAAACTAGGGAGGCGAATCTGTCCAGACCTCGTTAGAAAGTTTTCGTTACAAAACCAGGGTGCTGAATCTGCCCAGGCCTCATTGAATGACTCCTTGAATAAGGTCTAATTATAGATTTACCAAATTTACCGGTATTCAAGTTAATTTAGCAAACAACACCTCATTACTTTTCCTTTCTCTTAAATCCCTTTATTTATTTGTAACACCATCCCTGTCGACGTAAGCTTTTGAGACGTCCCGACTAAGTCAACGATTACGGCAATCCATGCCAGTCTTTGTTGAAGAGTGGACAACTAGTTGTTTTGACAGCAAAGACCGACTCCATGACCTCACAAAATATCTACATTATTATTACTGGAGGCGAGTGAGAACTATTGGCATCATCAATAGCAATGCCGCATGAGAAACGGCTTGCCAGTAGCTATTCTGCAACCCGATAATGTAAGCCACCTACGGGTACGCGATGGGTGCATGCCGTCCTTAGGCCGGTTACCTTGACGCGTTACATGAGTTGCCAGCTATCAAGCCTAATAAACACTTTAATTTGGAATCCGCTTCTGATCTGATATCTGAATAAAACCTACTCAAATTCTTCTCGTTCTACCAAAGAACAAGATACGCTAAAGTACAAATATCTACTCATCATATTTTTTCTACAACCATCACGTGTTGTATTGATCGCTATTGGTCGACTGGCTTAATCTGTAAGAAGGTTGGGGTGGGATTTTTTTTTCCTGTCAGTCCTCCCCCGTCAATATCCCCACCCAACCCACCCCCCCCCCCCCCCCCCTCTCGTTACGCCTTAGGGTCATCCATAATTCCGGCAGGCGACGATCGAACTTGGTTTTGGAGGAAAGAAGAAGGAAGAAGACAATTCTTTGGGGGAGGTTTAAGTCCTTGTCTCTTCTTTAAAACATCGCCATTGACCCGCTATCGTACAAGGGAAGCCGTTTCACAGCCCAGGGCGAGCGTGTCGTTGGGTGACGGTTGGGGTCCCTTTCTACTTGCAACCCACCCCCACCCCAACCTTTTTCTTTGACCACCCATAACGGACTATCCGCATGCCCGGCGGGTACCGCGACCCTACGTTTCGCCAAGCGCCCCCACGCATGCAAACAGCCCCTATAGCATTGGAATACGAACTCTCTCCGACTCTCTTCCTTGGTGTCTGTGTCAGACTGAATGTCCTTATCACAGCCTGGGGCACAGAAGGGTTTTTTTTTTTTGCAAGATGGTTGGCTCCCTTACAACCAATAGGGATCCAGCACACAAAATAGTAAAAAAAATAGTAAAAATAAAAATAACAGATGTTAAGTAAACTGAGAAGAATACCACCAAAAAAGCAAACAACTTTTTTTTTTTAACTTTTAGAGAAAAACACGTTTTAAAATTCTAAAAACTTAAAAAAACCGAACCAGCGTGCCATAAATCACACCGGCTAGGCCTCAAAAGACCGATCTCCTTGTGCTGCAAAGTCGTCGGACATGTTGGCCCTCAGGACGAATGGAAAGTGTAAAGGGCGGATTTTATCCTCTTTCTTAGTTAAAAATTATTACGAAAAAATGTATCCAGGACCAAAATGAAGCTGCATTATAACATAACGACGAACTTATGCTCTCAACTAATAAAAAGCACATTTATAATAAAAGTTAATACATTCATACATACCTTCTTGCCCAATAACATCCACGCACACTACTCAGTCCGCGCGTATTGCCGTCATACCGTTTTATGAGATTTAGTACACTTTCACTACGACGTCACTTCCGCTAGCTTCACTTATCGGCATTGTACGTGCGACAAGACAGCATCAATAGCAGACAAAACGCGCGGGTCACGTGATACCAAAGAGGGTCACGTGATCCGGTTTATGCCGTCATAAACCGGAACGATGACGACGTACGAAAGTAAAATGGCCTTGCCAGAACTGTAAATGCCCAAATTCAAGATTTAGCATCACCAAAACTGAAGCGACGTTTGATTGCGACCTTTCTTTACCTAGCAGTTTTCCCTTGTAATTGGACCTGCTTTTTAAATCGATACTGACCCACAGACCGAGGTCCGTGACCTCAACGACGTGATCCAACCCTTTAGTATACTGTCGCTCACTTAGTTGCCACACAGCAATATTAGCGAATTTAGCTTGGCCAACAGAAATCATATCACTTTTCGTAAACGGGACATGTAACATATCTATACGGACACGGTTTCTATCCGCAGTTTGTATACGGACACCCCTCTGTATTCACCAGTCCAAGTCCGATCCAGTTACTAGAAATGTAGCAAGCTGCCGATAGAACGACTATAGAGGGGGGTAGGGTAGGGTAGACATTTCTCGTTAGGCTTTTATGGAGACAAATTAGCAGCTAGCGGCTGCGGGGGAGGGGTTGGGGCGGAGTGGAAGGAGGAAAGAGGCCTAAAAAGGAAACGCTAGGAACTGAGTTGGCCAAGCGAAGGGTCTTGAAAGATGGCGGCAATCATGTTGGGAAGCAGTGAGCGACCGCTTTCTTGTTCCCGATGCTTGCAGCGATACACAAGCTCTTCAGTGACCCGTGACCGCCCTTAATTGTGAGCCCAGCACAACGCGAAAAAAAAAATAAAAAAATAAAATAAAGAAATAGGAAAAAAGAATCGGAACTCACCCCATCAACTAACAACAACTGAACGAACAAGTAAACCGCTAACGCTCTCTTTCCCCCCCCCCCCCACTCCCAATACCTCCCTCCTACACATGAAGGAAAAAGGCCAGCGCGATACGGCCACGAAAGCCACGGTAAAACTATTTACTTCCTTGAGAGGGGACCACCAGAAAAACTTTCTCCTTCAAATCGGAGCTTATCGTGATTTCACACGGGATAATGTTTGCGTGCCGTGCCAAGCCGTGCCATACCGCGGCCGTGGATTTCACACGAGTTAATGTTTGCGCGCCGTGCTGCCCCATGCCGTGCCGGAAGCGAGCCACGACGCGCTATCCAATGGAACGACCTGGCGCTGCTCGGCTCGGCTCGGCACGCGTTGATTTTTCCGTGTGAAATTCGAACGAGCGCTGTGCCGCGCTGGAAACACTAGCAATGCTTCATTGTAGTTAAAAAATCTCCCGCCACTAGTTGTTGCCAAAACAAACGAGGCCGACAACGGCTGCTTGTAATTTAATCCGTCTGAAATGCGTTGTTCTAAATCCACCCTGATATTGGCCAAGCAACAACTGATAAATGTCCAATCCCTTAGGTTGCGAAATACATATTAAGGTGAAAATCGTAAGCGAACCGATTCCTATTGCTGAACACTGCAGCAGCTGCTTACGAATACAAAAAAAAAAAGAGCATTTTTGGGCCACAAAAAGCCGCTCTCAGGGCCCATTTATAATATTGATTTCGACGCGTACGCGTGACGCTCGGCGCGTGAAACTAGAGTTTTTCCCATGCTCAACGCTTAAGCGCGACCATTTTCAATTGTAGAGCAGGTGGGCCAACGCGCGCGTTTTGCTATTTTCAAGAGTCACGCGAATATCTACTGGACCTAGATCGGTGAGCGCCAAGCGACACTCGTACGCTTAGTTGTTGCATGCTGGGATAAAAAAAATGACGGCATCAACGGATTACATCGGCGCCAGAAGAAAGGAAAACGTGGTGTGCTAAAAGGTTGAATGCTGAAAATAAACGGCCGAAATCTTAATTACAGTGACCTTGACCCATATAGCATCTAATCTTGGTGCTATAGAAAGGGGAAGATGTGAAACAGCATAGTTGGAACGGAGTATCGGCTAGCATTAGCAAGCTCACACGCTTGCTCACGCGTTTGATTTGTAAATGAAAGAGCGTTTGCTTTAGCGTGTCGATACCAAAAGCGGGCCAAGCCGTTGTCCGGCACTGCTTTGCTCATGAACTGGCGTACGTGTCGAGCGCCACGCTCACGCACAAGCTTTTATATTTAAACGCAGCCTAACAGCATTGGCTTGACTAAACAACGCCACTGTTGTTACCTCTAGCAAAATGGCCGCTCGCGGCTTAGTCGCCAGGTAACAGATAGCTATTCGCTTGGTCTTACTGGTGATGATGGCTTGGAATGTAACATGCTTACACGTGCGACAGCATGTAAAAAAAAGGGACAGCATGTACCCTTCCGCCATTATCCCGATATTTTCGTCAATACAAAAATTGTGTTTTTTTTTTGTTTTTTTTTTACAACGTCACTAAACAATTCTTCCCGTTCAGTGAACTGAACGCGGCCATAGATTAAAATCTTAACTAGATACCGCATCTTACCTCTTCCAAGCCTACGCGGGCTCTGGCGTTAGCAGCGGCAACTAATACCTCTGCTAATGCTTTTGCCTTCGAAGCAGCACGAAGCCAAAGCATTAGTGGAGGTATTAGTAGCCGCAGCTGCCGCTAGGGATCCGCGTAGGCTAGGAAGAGGTAAGATGCGGTATCTCGTCAACTTTCTAATCTATGGCGGAACAGTCGTGTTGCAAAATATATTGCGCATCAATCGCGGTTTATTTCATTTTATTCATTGCAGCAAGAACGAGTTTTCATTGGTTCAGATAAAATTAGGTCATTAGTAGCCTAGTTTTAAAATTCACAAGATTTTGGGTCAGTTTTTTAAAGCTGTAAATGCACCTATGGTAATGTACTCACACATTTTCCCCCTTTATCTTATTAATTTGTTCCAAACATGCGTTGCTTGATTTTGGGAACCATGTTTTCCACACTAATTACGTTTTTATTCCTATTTTTTTTTTAAGAAAATGATTTTGTACGACCCTTACCCACACGCGAGCATCTGCTCTTGAGGTGCGAGGTTCGTCTTCTGTCAATTATTTCCGTGTAAATTGTACCGAAACAAACTCAACTCTAACTTAAAGCAAGCACTATTTGTTTAAGCGGAGGCTTACTTATTGTCGCGTGTTTGTGATGTGGCGCATTCGAATTTTGGAACGTAACGTACGTAACTAGTTGTAGCTGGCAAGAGCCAAGTGGAACGATCTAAGCCAAGTCTTTCCTCCTACCCAATCGCACCCTGCCAGAATCCCTGAGTCAACATCCAGAACTTAGGCCCATGCCAGATACTACTATATCTCCTGCGTTACCTAACCACGAGCCAAGCTGTAAATACAGCCAGTACACAGCAACTTTCCTTTAACGACAGCCATTAAAAAACATTGCAAAACTCTTTCCGTCCTAAAACGACGACAAAGCAGGGCGTTTTACTTGAGCAAACAAGCCGCCTCTCCTTCTTCCTTCCCCCCCAAAACCAAATGAGATCGCTCGGTCTTCCCATGAACAAGTCCCTAGGCCCTTCCCATCCTAATCCCCCTTGCAGTTTTCGTCCCAACTAAATGCACACGCAGCACAAATCCCTCAGTTTTCCCAGCCAAAACAAGCCAGTTTATTTCTAATTAGTTTCAATCGTGTAGGAGGACGGCACGCTAATTAGAGACACGTAACTATTTAACTAACCCATTCGCAGTTGATGAATCAAAATTAATTCATTATACGGCTTCTATAATGGGAGCTAATCACTCAAATTATCTTATTCCCAGCGCACAGCCTGTTCCGTTACCGCTTCGCCTGACGAACCGCTTTCTCAGCGACGCCCTCGGCTTCCCCTGCGGAACAACGGCCATACAGGTAAGCCGACGGCAGCATGCATGGGGAAGCACTCGGAATTTTGTTCCTCAAACGGTAGCTGTGGCTTGTACGTCGGTTACAATTTGACAATTTATGAGAAGAAACAAGCGCTTCAACAGATCTGTATTGAAAAAAGCCTCAATTAATAGCGCTAATAAAAACATTAGGTTAGTTTAAAAAACAAAACCTTCGTCGTACCATTAATGATTACATGCATGGTAAAATAACACGTTGCGCATTGGCTATAAATTTCGGCCACTATATCAAAAGAAACAGTAAAAATAACACCTTCATTATTATATACATTAAAAAAACAAACCACCACCCCCTTTGTCAAAAACACCGGCAATGCGGGAACCGGTATTTTGGGCTCAGCTAAGGTGGGAGGGGGGGGGGGGGGGGGGGGGGGTGGATCTTTTAGGGCCCCCGCACACTCAGCGGCCAGGTCGCTACGGCCAACGAGAATGCTTACGGTATATGTAGCAACGCGTACTTGGCCGCAGCGGCCAGACAATCGCCGCGGCCACTGGGCTCCCGGGCGGCGTGCAGGCGGCCACACAGCGACCATACTTGCTTCGTGTTCATTTTTCATCACGTGATCAAGAATTATCAATGAAAAACGGACGTGGCCGTACGGCACGTCGCCGTGTCTTTTGGCCGCCACGACCACTGGCCGCCGTGTACGCGGGTGGCCTTAATGTAGAAGATTTTATTTTTACTTAAGTGCTTTTGATAAAGTGGCTGAAATTTGCAGCCAATGAGCCAAGAAATATCAAGTTTTTGTGCTATTTTACCATGCATGTAATAATTATTGGTACACCCAAGGTTTTTAAAAAAAAAAATAACCTAATGTTTGTATTAGCGCTGTTGAGGCTTTTTTCAATATAAATGAACAATTTAACAATAACTGGTAAAGAAGTATTCAGTCAGTACTTACGAATTGCTTTTTAATGCAACGAGTTCACAGCCAGTTGTAGCTTTGTTTCAGAAATAGTTATCTTCTACAGCTCCGATGTATTTGTTTTTCAGCAATGCCCTACGATTAAGTTACTACATCCGACATGGACACCCATCAGCAACACGCATTTTTGTTTTACTAATTTTTTGAATGTTATCGTTTACTCGAGGAAGCCCGTGCTACGCACGGATGGAGTTAGATGATCTGATCCTCCAACCCACCAAAAAATGATCTTATCCTCCAACGATCTTATTATGCAGAATTTAATTAATTTAATGGCTTAAATAGTTTATTTAATTCTCTATACCTAAACAATAACGCTAAGACATTTCAGCTTCCCACCAGTTGATGTCACTGGTCGTATCCCAGTAGGCACTGCGACAAGTCCCTCACGTTCGTTTGGGGAACAACCCGGTTTGGAGAGAGCGGAACGGTGCGTGGGTTAACACTAAAGGTAAAAATAAAGGTTAACGCTACAATTAAAGGTTAACATTAACGGTAAAGGTATAAAACTTTATTAAACCATGCTGGGCTTAAAGGAAATAATGGAAGGAGCCTAAACAGTAGCATTTGGAAGAAGGTTCCAAGCTACCACATCATTTAGTACTACTGACAAGTTTAAATTTATGACCTCAAATATTCAAATACTTTTGGGCTGAAAAAAAATTTTACGGATTGATACGAATAGACATTAAAAAATATATTTTAACTCTAACATTTTGATTCAAGGTACAAATGAACATTCACCTTACATTTCTCCAAAAGGATCAGACAACGAAGAGACCGCATTTCCATCACATTCCACATTCCTTAACCCAACACTTTCAAGTAAAAAGACAAGAATTTATTTATGGACGACAGAGCACACCTCTAGGAAGGCCCAGAAGGCGAGCGCCATAGGACTCGTAGTACCGTCCGGGGACCACACACGTCTCTATCCTGTAAAAGGGAACGCAACCAATCGGAAGGGCTGGCGTTTCAAGGAATGCTACAATACCACCCAATGGCCGATCGCCACGCAAAGAGAAGAGTAGAGAGAGAAAGAGAGGCAAGGCCGTCTGCGCGATCCATTACAGAGGCCGCCTGATCGTAAACGTCGACTCGCGGCATCCTCGCAGCTCCTCTGGCCTAACCTATTACCCCGGAGGCTGCGTAAACTCCGCCAGTAAACAACTTGTCCACCGCTGGACGCTCCATCACTGACCAGACCCCGTGCCACCGTCCAAGGGGAATTAGAGCCCCCAAGAGCCGCAGGGGCTGGCCAATACACTACCAACGACAGACAACAAGAGCCCCCACCCCCTCTCCCCTACCATTCTCTAACCTATGCCGGTAATTCCAGTCCGGCCGATAGGCCTAATACCACGCACAGCCCACCTCACTCCCTCAATCCCAACGACGTACAGCCAATGGACCTTACACTAGATCAACCCCCCGACCACAATCCTCCTCCTTTCTGGTGTTCCATCCCAACCAATCCCCGTATTTCAAATAAGCCTATAACCAGGACCTACAACACCACCTTGAGCAACGGACAGACAATTTCTTTCTTTTTTTCTTCTTCTTCTTTCGTTTTCTACCGCACCCTTTGTTTCCACCCTAACTGGCGTTTTCCGTTGGTTCGGCAGTGCGTGCGTTTTCGTCGAACGTTCTGTTTAACGTAGCGATTACAAAATAAAAATTAAAAAAAATTAAAAATCGGCATCACCAAAAACGACATGTGTGGATTTAGTTAAGTAATTTTCATTGTCCGCGTTAACGCACATCCAGATTCGCAAAAGCTTATTTACAGACAAATTTTGTGCATCCTACCTTAGTCGCCGGCAAATTAAAAGATTTCAACAGGAACTTACCTACAAATAAACAAACAAACAAACGATATGAGCATAGCTGTAAACATCTTAAACAATTCAACTACCACAACAAAATTCCCTTAAGTTTTCATTTAACTTTACGAACTATAAAACAGTGCGATTAACTTGGCGAATAGGATTAACCTTGACGGCCTTTCACTGGTTGAATGATATCACTACTTTCAAAGACCGACTCTTTCTGGAAACTTGGCGGCTTCTCTTCAACCAGTGTTGGTTTTGGGTTGAAAAAAAACTACTTTCAACTAAGTCACAAATATGAAAAATAAATGCAGTTTCAATTGTTATCATGGCGTATCAATCGATACAAAAATATTCGGCAAAATTAAATAAATCAAACTTTATTAACAGAAACATCACTAAACCAGCATATGCTTTTTTTTTTCTATCGAGCTTAACGGTAAGTGTTATTATCAAACACCTGACCTGACACGTAACTTGAACTATACATGTAAAATGTGTCACTGAAACTTTACACAAAAGAAAAAGTAACCACCATTGTACATCACTCATTCACGCTTTGGAATTCAATTTCGTGGACACAGAACTTGAACTCAAATGTCACGTAATCAAAATCATATCCTTTTTTTTTATAATTATTATTTAAGTATCTAGATGTTTGTTACTTAAATAATATGCACTTGTTTGTACTAACAACAAATAAACACCCACTATTACTGAAGAAATTTAAAATAATAAGGAAATACCTAATCAGTAAAAAGACACTACAATAAGCAAAGCTCAAAGAAACGAACATTTTTTCATCCTACAACAGAAAAAAAAAGCTTTACCAAAATCACCTTATTAGTTGTTTGTTCGCAAATTTTTATTTTTGTTTTTAATTGTCGTAATGACGGAATACTGTGACAGTGCTATGGTTAAAAGTGGTTGGAATATCTAAATCAGCAACTCTTCTTTTTCTCAGTACGCCTAAGGCATTTTTAGAGTAAATTACCTTTTTTTAAAATGAATTCTAATCTGGACGTGAACGCCGAGTCCCAATTCAGTCATAAAATAATGTGAAATTATTCGTTTCAAGTTTTCAACCCGAAAGCAAAGTGGGTATCAACAATGTTTGATGTTAACTTAGAGTCCCACCTCTTCTACTTCATTAAGTTCTCCCCCTACCCCACCCAATTCACTGCAGCCCAGAAATACCTACGCTTCTTGCATTAGATGTGATGCTTCTCTTACATAACTGACACATACATACACCCATACATACGGCTCTAAGCGGGCTGGCACGCCGCAGCAGAATGGCTTCTACGGGCACCCGCAAGCCAGACAGGAAAGCCCTCTAACGAACAAGTCGACTATCGGGCAGCTAGAACAAAAGTTGCGGAGGGCGAGCACCCCATTATGATCACCAACTGACGCTAGACGATGCATGCCTTCCTTATAAATGGATAAATCCAAGCTTATTTCCACGATGGAAATCTAACCTGTTGACCATGCCCTTTGCTACACAGTTTTCCCCTTCCCTGATGTTTGGGACCAATTTTTAACACGGATTTGCAGGTCACGGATTTCAGTTACAGAGTGGAAAATGATAGAACGAAGGGATTATTTATAATTAAGGAAGACCAGAACCCTGACCCCATTCGGAAAGCATATATTCAGATACAATAAACACACAAATCGATGTAAAATAGAAAAGGCAAAGAGGAAAACAAGCCAAAAACAGCGAAAATCATATACTAGAAATAATGTAGTACAGTAAGCCACCTTTATGCACTTATGTTTGGTCAGAGTGGCAGGACCAGGATTCGACCTGGCAACCCAATTCATCCCCAAATTACTGACATAGCGCCTCTATGGCCACTCCTCTACTGGGATGTCATTTCGAATCCGGGTCATGCCACTCTGATTAAACGTAATGCGAAAAGGTGGCTTACTGTACTACATTATTTCTAGTATATGATTTTCGCTGTTTTTGGCTTGTTTTACTCTTTCCGTCAGTACATCCTGAATGGACTTTCGGCTTATGGTAATTTAAATAAGAAAAGAGGATACTGCAGAAGAAGTCAGAAATACCAGAGCGGCGTGAATTACCGGAGATGAAGTACTTGACATTTTGCAGAATTGAAAGAGCCCATTTTGGTTCGTCACAAGGGAATTAAAATCACGCTACAGAATAATGGCACTTGTAGCATTCCTCAAGGTCATCAACAAACAGAAGCGAAAGACTAGACACAGACCCTGGTAAGTTAATTAATGTTGAAAAGAAAAAAAGTAGTTCCAAAACAGAACCCTGAGGAACGACTGAAAGGGTAGATCCCGAACGAACTGTATGTCAATCGAACAATAATTTGTCATCATTTACTGCCAAATATATACAAATACATTACAAATATCCCATCCTCGTTGCCAATTGATGTGTCTTGGACCTACACATTTCTAAGCTAAGCACTATACCTAAACTATTCTACTAGAGAATAAGGAGCAGGTGTAGACGGCACAGTTAGGCAGTTGATTATGGCAAGACACAAAGCTTTATTACATGTGGTTATTAGCATACAAGCACTGATTGGCAGAGTATGAGCAAGGAACACCAATGAGCAGCAAATCATAACATGTCAGAGTCAAGCAACCAGGATGATACACTTGCTATTTTAGTATGCCAGCCGGATGCACAGAAGGTGCACCAATAGCACAACAGACCAATCCATATATGTGCAACGTATGCAAATTTTTCTCATGTGTTTTATTTTAAATGGTTATATTATTAACAACGATTTGTGCATATTTATTTTTTTTTATTAAAGAAGGCTCACAATTCTGGGTTCGCGTCAAGTTCCTGGGGAAAATTCACTTGACCGACACACTCTCCACTTTCTGGTCATCCAGGCAGACACGAAACTTAAACCATTACTCGCCAATCAATACCGAAAACTTCCGTCTGCTAATCAGAATTAAGCAACGGTCCATTAGGCGAAAATCCCAGTTCTACATCTTGGGCAACAAACCGGTCGAGACAAACACCAACCATCTCCGCACCTTTCCCTCTCAATCTGGCCAATTTTATATCTCCGCACAAACACACGCGCGCGCACACACACACATTTCACACGGGCCCAATCCCAAACCATACAGCAATCACACCACTCCTTGTCTTCCAAACCACACACCAAAGTGCGACACAAGTCCATAATATACGTCCAACCAGGCCGTCCGTGACGCGTTGTGGGAGGCATCTATAGTCGGGATTAAACGGGAAATCGCGCCTAGGGATTAAACCCTGCGAATCAATTGGGCGAACGTGACAGTCGGTGGTCCGTGCAACCGTTATTCAGCTGCCATTGAAATGGCCCCAGGCAACCTCCCACGCCAGAACGCGCCTCGTTAGCTTTCATTTCCGGGAACGACGAACGCTGTTCAAGGCGAAGGGTGGGTGGGTGGGTCGGTGGACGGGTGGAGGCGGTGGAAGGCAGGGGGGTAACAGAATCGCCCTCCAGCAGTATCCCCAGTTAGTTGGGCGGCCAATCGTCGGGCGGACAGCCGTGCTACGGGACCCAAGCAAATGCCCTCATCATCAAGCCCCACGCCCCGCAAACCCGACACACTAATCCGGGCGTCGCAGCATGATGGCCGATCGAGGTGGCCGATTTGACGCCTGCAGGCAATTAGTTGCAACAACCCGATAGTCAGTCAGTCTCGAGTCGTAGAAAGGCTATATGGTTCTTTCTGCTCCATGAATCGGAAAGCGAAGCGAAGCCGCGTAAAACTGACAATTCTTCCTTTTTTGAGTCCTGGTGTTTAACTTGCAAACATACTCCAAAACTCAGCCTCCTCCAAAACTCAAGGCTAAGTTCTGAAGAAGCTGTGAGGTAGGTCTAAAATACTCATCTTCATGTATAGAGCAGTGACACGACGGAGAATTATTGTGTATAACTCTATGCTGGAGCCTTAATGGGTTAGCTGCAAGGGGCACTGCAGAGAAAAACAGAAGGGCGTCATACTGAAGCCGATGCTGTGAAGAGTGATTTCTTAGACCTAAAACGCGCGATTTTTTTTGTTGGAGAAAACAACGTTATTTTAAGCCTAAGAAATCCGCTCTTCCGTTGTTTTTCCCTCCATTTTTATGTAGTGCACCTTGCAGTTATGCCCTCCAAAACCCATACTGGTGCCAATATGGCGGCAAATGTCACTGCTCTATAGAAACCGAGCCGAAATTGGATCTGGCGCATACGCGAGCAAATCTGATCTTTAAATGTTTTAAGGCCAGTCCTGCACGTGCACCTATTAAGGCTTTTAATGCATTTGTTGACCCCATTTTAGAATACAGCAGTAAAGTGTGGAACCCATTCCTAGTTAAAGATGTAAACAACATTGGAGCCGTCCAACGGAGGTTTACTAAACGATTGCCTGGAACGGGTGGACTTATATGGGCAAAGACTTGAAATGCTCGGCACTGAAGCTTTAGAAGTGTATCGGATTAAAATTGATCGGAGGTGTTGTTATATAAGCTCATTTGGGGCCTTACCCATTCAGGCCCAGATGGCCCCCCCCCCCCCCCCTTTGTTAAGCTGAAGGAAGGAGGACCCTCTTAGGGCACATCCACTTCGAATTGTTTGGGATGCTGCCAGACTTAATTGTAGACAGTATTCTTTTATTCTTAGAGTTGGGCGGATTTGGAACGCTTTGCCATGTGAAATTGCCATGGCCCCTTCATTGCTAAGTTTTACAACTAAGCTTAAGGGTTTGCCGGCAAGTTATTTTCACAATCTAGTTTTTAAATTTAGAATTTCCTTTGATTTGTAAACACACTGGAAGGCTGTAAGTGGCCTAGTGCCCAACCCTTTCCTTTTCCGAATGGAATAAAGCTATTATTATTATTATTATTATTATCATTATTATATCCGAGGCTGCGTTTAAATTTAAGGCTTTTCAGAATTCCCTCTTTAATGTGAGGTCCATCCAAGCAAAGAGAATCATCCCGCAACTCATTTCAGAAGGACGTACCAAAAAAAGGACGGAATTTTATCTTCGTTGCCAAACCCTGTTCCACCTTAGTTACCCACACCAACAAAAGCGTCATTTTCGTTGATTTTCTCATACAACAGTTCGATTTTTTTAAAACAAAAACCAGGCGTGAAGGTCACTCTTGGTTGAAAACGAGGAAATAGGAGGAAAGACACAAAATTTGTACATTTTTTGGGTATTTAATGCATTTTCAGGAGGCTTGCAAAGCTAAAAAAAACGAGGAAACCAGCTAATAATAGGAATAAAAAATGAGGAAATCATCTGAAACGACGAAGGCTTTCATGCCTGAAAAACTGAAATGAACACTGACAATTATTAAAGTGAATTCACCACTTCCTTCTTGAGTCAATTATGACCGTACATAAGTGAATGAACCAAGACCAATAAATAGGGGAGGACCATGGTTCAGGTACTGATCTTAGTCAAATTCAGAGAAATAGCCTCCTTGCGTGGTATTGGTGTTTCGCTTTCTTTAATTGGTTGGGATTGTGCTCCGTGAGATTGTGGGATTGTGCTCCATGCTGCACAATCGATCTCGGCTCCGAAACAGTTGTGACGTTTTTACAATCTGAAGTGAAACCAATGAGTGTTTTTCTTTTCATTTCTTGTTGCAGTGACACGCAGTGAAGCAGAGAAAAAGAGCATCCCATTGGTTGCTGGCGTCTTATCTGTATCCAGAATAACTTCTTAACGCATTACGCGACTTATTCCAAATGTATTCCAAGTACACACCTTCGTTCTCTAAATTGTGCGAACCAACAAGTTTGACACCTTATGCCCCATCATAACTTGCTGGACTTAAGACAAATAAGTGGGATTGGTATTGTGGACGAACCCTCATCCGTTTTTTTTAACTACCCATTCACCCACCTGACCGTCTATCACCTTCGGCAAATTTGCAATGTACTGCTCCCTATCCGCCTTAACAGCCTACCCATCAGTACGGCCCATGCCAAAACTTCCAATCCAACTTATTGGCAGTCTTCTCATACGTGACACATTCGCGCAAGCTTCAGCACCGATTGTTACAATTCATACTTCCAATGCCCGCCGACGTCAAGTCTGATGGGGCCGTTTAGACCCAGGTCTGTTGGTTCACGGACTCCCCCTCTCCCACCAGCCGGTCAGACAATGAGGCCCCCAGTTCCCATCCCAATATCCCCGTTAAGTCGATTAAGGGCGTCCCTCCTAATCCCAACGCTGCACGACACATTCTTCTTCTTGGTCCACTGCATCGTCCGTTCGACGGCCAATCACTCTTTTTCCATAAAAACCCATAAAAAGAAGCGTAAAAGTAGAATCTTTGTCCATCAAGCTACGCGTGGCAGAAGAACGCCCCCCTCCTCCACGCCCTATAACTTTATTGCCGGTCTCTGTTACCGCCACTTGCTTTGACGGACAGCAGCACCTTTCGGAAGCAGTAAAAACACGGCTACACCCCCGCCGCCCGTTCCAAGCTGACGTGGCAATAGCGCAAACAATTAACGCTATCCCAGAAAACTTTCCTCACGGGACTAACATTGTTACTATCTACTGTGTTAAGAGGCCCGGATAAGGTACTTTCGTTTCTGAAGTTCTAAGTCAGCTTAGGCGAGGCTAGGAACTATAGGTCTACAACTTCACTGAAAGTTGGGCACGGGTTCGTAGGACTATATATATATACAACTGCAAAGAGTTCTTTTAATTGTTTCCAATTTGAAAATATAAATACAACACATTCATTTTTTAAAATTTGCTAATGCATATAATGCCACTGTGATATAATTTCACATGAATTCTACTGCCACAAAGCATTAGACGAAAAGTAGAAGCCACTTATTTCTTGCGTCAACAATTCATATTGTGCGTGCAAGCGCACACACAAAAAATGGAACTGCTAAGGTTATCTCGGGATGAATTTCCATGACCTGCATGACGCCGATATTGACAAAATCCTTTATTACACAACGTTATAGTCGATAATCAATCGTATGTTTTTGGTAGCAGAGTGCCTTGTTGATATCCGAGATGGTTAGAAAAACAATGCCGGCCGTCGGTTAATGCCGCCCCCTCCAGGAAAACGTAGCCGCTCGTAAAATACCTGCAGGACTCAAGATAAACCGCGTACACAATAATCCTCTATTTGCAGCCCTGACTACTGATTAAAAATCCAAGCCATTTTGACCCAGCCAGAATTAGTACCGGCTACAACTACAGATCTACTACTACGAAATTTAGAATGGATATTTACGGTATCAACACTGTAGAACATGTCTCTGACATTCAAAACGGTAAATAAAATATCACTGAATGCTTTTACCATTACTCTTTAATAGACCCAAACATGCCGGTAACCATTAATAGATAAAAATATTTTCAAAATCAAGCTATTGTGATACGGCTACAACTAGAGATTGGCTACTAGTAATTCATGATTGGGAAAACACCAGGCTACAATTAGAGACCCGGTTACTACCTATTCCTTATTGGGAAAACACCCAGCTACAACTAGAGACCGGCAACTACTAATTCATGATTGGGAAAACACATGGCTACAATTAGAGACCGGTTACAATTGAGGACCCGGCTACAACTAGAGACCGGCTATACTAATTCATGATTGGGAAAACATCCAGCTACAATTGGAGACCAGCTACTACTAAGTCATGATTGGGAAACACCCAGCTACAATTAGAAACCAGCTACTACTGTGTCATGATTGGGAAAACACCCGGCTACAATTAGAGACCCGGCTACAACTAGATACTGGCTACTACCAATTCATGATTGAGGAAACACTAGGCTACGATTAGAGACCGGTTACAATTGAGGACACGGCCATAAAGAGGATTTATGGTAATTCTTTCAACAAGTGACATTTTATATTGCAGTTTTAGGCTATCACGTGAACTTTTATGAACGTTGACACTTCAATCTGCTTACGGATGTTTTATCAAGTGTCTTATTTAAAGACACCGTGTCAGTGTGGTTTGGCGGTAGGGCTTGAGCTTTGGTATCGAAGGTCGGCAGTTCCATTCCTGCTCAGGTAGTGATATTTCAGTCCAAAAAGCCACGGAAATAGGTTTGCATCTGTATTTGTTCATTTAAAACTTAGCCGATTGCACGCTACCTTTACACAAGTAGAGGCTAAAGAACAAACTACACAGAGCATCTTACGGGATTTTAAACTATACGGAACAGCGTAAGGGGTTTTACATTTACTTATAGCATCCATTCTTCTATGACAGATGCTGCTGAAAACATAGTGTACACACCAAAGCCCAACTTTTCTTCTCTCCACCCAACAAACTTGGCTTCTAGTGTTTCCAACGTCAGCTACCAACTCGTCCAAAGACAGTCGTTACCGGGATAAGGGGATGGGGAGGGAGAGAACAGGGATAGAAGATGGGGGAAGACGGCTACTGGAAGACCATCTTTTGGACACCTCCACAACACGTCCAGGAAAAAATAGGCACGAGAGCCATTGGGTGGACGCCAATACGTGACTCTGGTCCATTTCTTCAGAGTCCTGATGGTGCAAAGAGGGAGGCAAAAGTGGCTGAGAAGGTGACAAACAACGATGGCACAACACATCCAATGAAGGGAGGAGGAAGGGGGGGTTTGGTAGTCAGACCAACACCCAAACGAGCAGTGGACGACAGGGTGACGCGCACGTGGACTCCCGGTCCGAACTGAGAATCCATTAACTGGCCAATCCCCAAGAAAGACATTCCTTCCGAGTCGTGCTTAATTTGGCCCCGAAGCCATTTTGTTCTAACCTCACGTCCGCCATTTTGTTTTGCTCTTCTTCCGTGCCCCATCTTTGGCAGCAGCAACAATAGACCAATTCGCAGAAAAGCAAGTACAGTCCAAGTATAATAAAAGCCACTTCCAAGAAGTGCCACACTTTCCCCCGCTCTTCTGTCAGCACAGTTCCGGAACACGAAATATGTATCCGTTGATGTTCGCGTGAATCTGACAAACGGCCTGGCCAAATGATAAGGTTCGTTCTACCAGTTTACTCGAGCAATAACTTTTTCCTTTAGCCGCAACTTTTTTCTGACCCTAATTGGCTACGTACCGTAACCAATGGCTTCTGAAGTCCTGTGACAGGTAGATAACGCTCGTCTTTCAGTCGTCCATTCCACAATAAAATTCTGAGAACATACATCGACCAGCCAGCGAACGTGTCATTCTTTCCCATATTCCCTATTTTCAATCTCATCCTCCATTTACAAAGTAAAGAATAATTTTTTTTTTAACTCTTTGTTCTTGACTTGTGGTTAAATAAATATACCAAAGTAGACAGAAAAACATAACGAGTCACACATACAAATACAGCCTACCAACCAGAGTGGTCACGTGTCATCCTATTTTTAATTGTTTCTGGAACAAAGACCCTAATAAAACAAAAAAGTTATCGGCTCCTACAAAGACCTTACCCATGAAGCCACAAAAGCTACCAGAGAGGTTTAGGGACCGTCAACAGCTAGGTTTATTAGCACCAATCTCAGTTACAGCACAGTGGTCCGGATTGCCACTGTGTCACACATTACAGAGGTGTTAAACAACCCCCAAATAAATACCTTCTCATATTCTGCACCTCCTGCAAAAATTGAAACATCCCAGATAGGAGGACAAGACTCATCCCCAAACTGATGTGCTAAGTCTCATGGAAGATGGAAATGGCGACGAACACCATCGAGATGGCGACAATCGACTAGCATGGGACGGACTGTAAGTGGCCGGCGACACCAATGACATTCACAAGACAAAAAAAAAATCGGTATTTGTGTAGTTTAAGCGAACCACGATAAATCGATCAATTTTGGTACGTACCGTCCTAAATCTTTACCCTCTTCTCATTTCACGTTACAAAAATGGGGGGAAATGTTTTTTTTGTTATGTAAACACGTTTTTTAGCTCTCCAAACACGTTTTTTAATCACGTAACACGGCGGGCCCGGCCGTGTAAAGCGGCGGCCAAGTTCAGGGATTCAGAGTAGCACGAAAAGTTGGCATCGCAAAAACGGAAAGTTATGTTCCAAGCTATGCTGTCTGCGTTTTTTGTTGTTATTTTTTTTAGGTTAGGTTAGGTAGGTTAGGTAATTTCCGTCTCCTTTCATTGCGATGCAAATCAGGTTTTCTCGTTATTCTGTCTCCTGCGATATGGCCAGCGCTTCAACACGATCGTAACTATCGTTTTACGTGTTTTCAATGTTTTTTTTACACCTTAAAACACGTTTCCCCCCGTTTTTTTAATGTGATTTGGCAAGAGGATGATGATGATATGCGTCGCTTAGTAAATAAAATTGAGTGATTTGGAGTGGTTCGCTTAAACTACACAATTACCAAAAAATCAATGTGTAAGGTTGGTGTGATCAATAATCATGGTTAACTGACGATCACGCTTACTTTTCAAGTATATGGTGCTGGTTGCGAGAAAATGTGGAGCTGCTGCAACGATGTTGCGAATCCGTAATAAAACCCTCCATGGTTAGTGTTAACCTTTAACCCCAAACATGGCGACTACAGAATTCCATCAATCGAGCGAAGGCAAAAACAAAAAAAAACTTATTAACATAATTAGCTCTTTTGGCCTGTAAGCCTTGAATCTGTTAGGAAGAGGACACTCGACAATGTCAACCTCCTATCGATTACTCCAAACCCTCTTTTTTTTTTTTTTTTTCTAAACCACTTTTAAGATTATACCCTTCAAGCCGCGACCTCTCGAGATTTTTTCTCCCCTCATCATCCACGTGAAATTTCTTTTACGGGAAAGAAAAAAAAAAAAAAACTTCCGAAGGAAACACACACAGAAACACGGAGTGCCAAAGGGGACGTTTCGTGTTAGGTCCCTTGGAGTGAAGCGATAAAAAATGAGAAAACAAAGCGACGCAACAAACACTTTTTTTTTATGTCCGCCTTCTTTTAAAAAATAAAAATATTAGCCTTCGAAATAATAAAAAAAAGAAAAAGTGAGCAGTTTGTATTTCACATTCATCTCTAGTGTAGCACGCTCCAACTCCCCCAGGCTACCATCATAATTTATCATCACCAGACACATTAAAAACCCTGATAAACTTAACGGCCCCCTTTTCCCTTTTTTTTTTTCTACCTGTCACCCTCACATTCTCCCTCCCCTCCATTCTCGATTTCTTACCTAAGCAGGCATGCACAAGACACACAGCTTGAATTCCGAATACCGTCATCTTCGGCACAGAGAATAATAATGATGGTCATGCATCGACCAAACTCTATGTCTTGGGAAATTCCAATTTCGTGGCAGAACGTATCGTTTTTTTTTTCTTTTTCTAAAACTCAGTTCAATGCTGCAGCTGGAGGGACGGGTTCCAAGATAAAAACTTTTTTCTATACCGAGTGCCGTGCATGTGAACTAAAATACGTCACCAAAGAGCAGAAAACACCCTGCAAGGGAATACTTGTTGGTACAAAACTTGGAAACGGTAGATTTAAATTACTTGACACACATAACAGAGTCATCAGCTTCAAGCAAAAGCAGAGTTTAATAGGGATGCACCGAATACTCAACTTGCCGTATACCGAATGCCGACTATACAATCAAATAGTTAAACTGCCGAATACCAAATATTCGGCACCAAACAATTTACATATTCGGCCGAATACCGAATTATGCGGTTCTGTGCCGAATAATGGTCCATACCGAACTATTCGGCCGACTACTTAATCGAATACCTGTAATTTAAATATATTTGATCATTTTTCCTTCTTTTAGAACTGTTAGAAGGCAGTTCCTCACAAACCAAAAACTAAATTCTTAGCTAAACGTTCTTACATTAACACATTTGCATAAATATATACTAAAAAATATTCGGCCAAATACCAACAAATCTTACAACTATTCGGCCAAAAACCGAATATCACTATTCGGCCAAAATCAGTATTCGGCCGAATACTGAATATCACTATTCGGCCAAAATCAGTATGCGGCCGAATACCGAATATCACTATTCGGGAAAAATCAGTATTCGGCCGAATACCGAATAATTATCGAATATTCAGTGCAGCCCTAGAGTTTAACTCCATAAATTGCCTATGAACAGTCTGGCCAAGCTATGACCCACCCCTTAAAATACTTTTAGGTCAGAAATCGTGAAATTACCTCGTTACACTCCGATAACCTGTAACTAGGTAATTTCACGATTTCTGACCTTGGAGCATTTGAGAACGTAATTTTTTCTGCTAAAAATTGACTAAAAAACTTCATTCATTCATGGAAATCAATGTTTCATACTCTTAAACCATGGTTTTTTTTTCTACAACAAAATGAACTAAAAGCTTCATAAATAAACTAAATAAACTAGAAAACTAAAGCACGAAATTCTTAAACAAATGAGAATAAAGGCAGCGAGTTAATGCTAGACCGCACCAAGATCTCCACAGATCTCCATAGATCTCCAAGATGCTAGACCGTACGTGAATGATCGCATAAACGCCAAACTTTCCGCGGTGGAGTTACGCCTAAACTAACACCCTCCGTGACAGAAGCAAGATTCTAATAGCAACCCGGATAGATAGTTCCCTTCCCTGAATACTAAATCAAACTGCACAAGTAGCTTCCAAATATAGTCAAGGAGTACAGCTAACTTTAGAGATGAGAGGTGCACAACTAGCTTCATAAATTAAATTTTCGACTCCTCCCCCCCCCCCCAATAGTTGGCTGGAATGACTACGGGTGTGCTGTACCAGTGTCCTAAATAGTAGACAAACTATTTAACTATCATCTAGGATAGGACACTATGCCTGCTTAGCTGTATTATGAATTCTTTATTAATTTCCTAAATAGTAGATTCAAACTGTTCGGCTAGTATTTGGGATAGGACACTAGCATCAATTAGTTGTTCCACTAGTATCCTAGTTCAACTTATATCTGGGACAGGATATGCTGGCATGAAACCAGCACAACATAGTTTATTGCTTTACAACTAATTTCCTAAACAGCACACTGAAAACGTACAGCTAGTATCCTAAAACCGACACTCCAAACTGTTCAACTAGCGTCTGTGATCCTAGCATATTAACACCACTTGCTTTGCAACTCCTAACCAGACACGCAAGCTGTTCAACTAGCATCTGGGTCGCATATTCCATCCAGCCTAGTTTGGTGGAAGCAACTAGCCTAGTCAATAAGACAACCTCAAAGTGCTCAATGAGGGAATCTCTGATTACAGATTATACCACACGCCATGGCTGTTTGCTGGGACGTGCATATCACGTGACTGGGCTAGTCCAATCAGACGGCCAAACAGCCGTTGTTCTTGTTCGTCATTGGCTAACTCATGGTGACGTCATGGCAAACAGCCATTGCGCATGGTTTAGATCCACCCAAAACCAAAACAGGTATAAGAGAAGCCGCCAAGTTTTCAAAGAGAGCCGGTCTTGAAGGCCGCCAAGGTTAATCTTATTATCAAAGCTAATCGCACCGAATCATAGTTCACAAGTTAAATAAAAACTAGATAATTGTTACTCGCGGTAGCAATCTTCAAGTTTTCATTTCGGGTCCAAAGTATTATTCGGTGCGATTAACTTGGCTAATAGGATTAACCTTAGCGGCCTTTCCCTGGTTGAATGATATCACTACCTTCAAAGGCCGACCCGTTTTGGAAACTTGGCGGCTTCCCTTATACCAGTTTTGGGTTTGGGTGGACGTCACAACTTACATAGGACTGCGAACGTACAAAACGTCATACGGTCTTACCTTCATCTTTACTTTTTTTTTTTCAGGAGGAATTTTATGTCTATCAATTTTCTCATTGATAATTTTCACATATGTCATTGCCCAATTAGCTGTGACGTCAGCCATATTGATAAAGTTTGGTTTATTGCATTTCCATGCTACACGTGCACAGGTTTCTTCAATCCCATTTTTTGCAAATGCTGTCTAAGGACTGTAAATCAGGGTTCCCACACGATATTTTTGGAAAAAAAAAAGCAAGCGTCCATAGAAAAAGCATTTGGGGGAGGGGATCTTGAGTTTTCAAATAAGGCTGAATTTGTAAAATTAGGGCTTTATAAAACCATAAAACTTGTACCAAATTTATAAGGGCGACTGGAGTTCACACAATAGAGATGTAGGCAGGATTTCCTGAAAGGGATTTCCATCGAATAATTTGAGTGCCCCCTCCTTACAGCGAAGGGGTCTGGGGGAGCGGTGTAAGCGCCTCCAGCGGGGCCCCGGAAGTTAATGCCTATTTTGAGACCATTTCCGGCCTATGGCGAGTACTCCCTGCACTTGATAATTGAAAAAAAAAATGCACCTCCGAATCCCCAGAATGTACCACAGCATGATTCCATAGAAACAATTTAAAAAATCGACAAAAAGGCGAAAAAAGCAAAAAAAAAAGCCTGGAAAAAGCTCGAAAAAGCGTTTTCGTCGGAAATGGGAAATAAATAAAAGCATAAAAAAGAGCATGTGGCAACCCTGCTATAAATAAGACGACCTCAAAATGTTCAATCAGAATCAGTTTAGATTAGAACACAATCAGTTTTCTGGACTGGCTAGGCGTCTATCTCTAACTAGTTTCCCAAACCAGGAGACGACTGACTATTCGACCATCTTTGCAGTACAGTTGGCCGTCAAGCTTGGCTCAACTCGAGCTTCTCCCAACTGTACTACCTCTCCTCAATCCCCACCATTCCACGAACGCCTGGCTTTTCTGATCGGCTCGCCTGGGGCTAAAAACCTGACTCCGAACAAAAGACGTTCGGCTGCTGCCAATGGAGGAGAAGAGAAAGACTGGGGGAAGAGGGGGAACGGGAGGAGGAAGGCCTTTCATCCGCGCTTTCTCTCCCAACAGTCAAAGAAATTGTTATTAGCTATTGATTCCAGCTTTTCATTCGCTCCCCGTCCAAAAACGAACGGCACAGAGACAATGAAAGAAAGAAAAACCAAAAAAAAAGACGAAAAATAAAAGAATGAACGAAAGAGAGACAGACAGACAGACGTACCCCCAAAAAAGTGACGTTACACAAAAAAAAATAAAACTGTGGGCCAAAAACGACAACGACGACTGCGAACACAACCCCCAGGTCAGTGACGTCATCACCTTTACTTGATTAGAACGCCCCCGTCAGGGTCGAGCGGGCCAACCAAAGCCAATGAATTCCGACTTCCCACTCTCTCACCCCCCCCCTTCCTCCCTCAACGAAGTCCACCTTACCAGCGTGGGCGCAAACAAAGCTCTTTAAATTATTGGTTGCTTCGACCTGGTCGACCTGCTTACACTACTACACCACCTTTCCAGCGGATCGCCAACACAATTTTTTTGGGGGCCGGCCCTCGAAAGCAATACAAATGGTAACGCAAGAACGATAGACAATAAGGAAATTGGGACACGTAACCACCCTGGCATTACATTAAGCAAGTGATGGGTTACTTCTTAAAAGGCCGTTACGCTGCCAACCGTTTATGTTACCACTCGAACCAAGACTTGAGACGGTTACCACTACCATTCAGAAAATGAACCCATTTAGCAAGGAAGCTTCACTGTATTTGCAGAACTCGGATAAACGCCATAAGAAAACAATGCAACGTCACTTTATTAATGTGCCATTCACTTGCAACACCATACACAACATTTGTACAAAAAAAGGCAGGGTAGGGTTTTTGTCGGCAAAAACCGCTTTTTGCCAGGACAGTTGGCAAATCATGGTTTTTACCGGTGTTGTACGGTTATTACAGGCTTAAAACTGGCAAGAACCAGCAAGCCGCTTCATACGCTCATTTTCACAGTAAAAGATATTCGTCTCACAATATCTATGCAAATTGTCGACAGTCAGTCGCATAAATCTGCATAGATGTTGTGAGAAAAATATCTTTTACTGTGAAAGTAAACGTATGAAAGATCAATAAGAAGTGAATATGAATTTTCAAAGAAAACGATGTGACGTTTTCAAGGGGAGCGTTTATAATTTGCCAATATTTGCCCTATAATGATAGGGCATATTTTTTTTTATTATTTTACTTCAAGTAGATTTTTGCCGTGTTTTTGGCCAAAGGGGCAAAAACGTGGCAAAAATAGTTTTTGCGTGGACGGTAACTACTGGCCTCAACCACTTGGTGGCTAAAACCAGCCAACCCTGCAAAACGGCAAGCAAAGTTGCCACACTGAACTGATTCTTTAATATTGAGTGCTTCCGGTGACTCATCAAAGTGCACAGCAACCGATTTAAACCTAAAGCTACCGCCCGCCTCCATCGTAAGTAGTGCTTCCTTGATGCATCGATCAGAAAAATGGCGGCCACAACCACCAAGGACGTGTTTTAAGAACGTATGCTTCACCATCGTATGCCCACCATCAGTGTTGCGTTATACTTGCGCTGCCAAGGACATTGCTAGGCAGCTTTCACGTAAATGCCGTCCCATGGACGAGTGACCTTTTATTGCTTTTATCAAAGTGGGTAGGCTCCGTGCGACAACAATCCCGAGTTTGCTAATTACGTTTGTTTAAATAATCTTAGCAAAGAAAAACTCCAGGTCCGCCATCTTCGGACAGTGGATTCAGATGAAGGGAAAAAACTCGACGAGGCTTAATCAGTAGCGTCGCGCTGAGGAACCGGAAATTTAATCGCGCCTTTATGAAGAACTTTGATGACTTGTAGCGACGGCACTAAACCATCTTCAGTACGAATGCAGAATTTCATCTAGTATTGCAGGAATATCACTTCACGGGTTCTTCTGTTCAGTCATATTACTGGACTATTCCCCACAGTAGTTTTTGATTCCCCTCCCCCTCCCTCCATCTATTTCAAGACTACAATCCAGCTCATTGCGCAGATCTTGTCTCGGTGCACAGCATACTCCATGGTAGCTCTTGTTGACATACTCTTTGTTTGACATTAGTCCAGTAACTTGGACAAGGAACCACAAATTCAAACTCGTGCTTCCAAAAGCAAGACAAAATTTCAGACAAAATTTCTTTGCTGAAAGTTATCTCAGAATGGAATTCACTTACTGAAGACGCAGTTTCAGCCTCCATACCTAAACAGTTTTAGGAGATTGTTAAATATGGTAAACTTAGCGGCGTTTTTCAAACGGCCAGGGTTTTAATTATTTAGTTTTGTGATCAATTGGATCATTTCGTACTCTATGTGAACTGTCTACTTCATTTTAGCTTTAAAACGGTCCTGTCACGCTCTTTATTGGGCTGCAGGTTTTTATTATTTCATTTGTTAAAAATTATAATAACCTTTTAGTTTTACTTCTCAATTTCCATTTTTAACTCAATCACTACATTCAGCGTGTGGTCATTGTAAATGGGCCAATGCTACGATTTTAGGGTAATAACGATTTTTCAGTCTAAATTCCTACTGCGTCGACGTGACTAGGTTCTGTTAATTCCTAATAATCTTTGTTTAGAACTCATACTCCAAAAAGTAATTCTTCATGGGAAAGAATATATGTAGCAATACTGGATTGGGAAAATAATTTAGTAAAGGATGGGCAAAAAATACGTTGAGAATACGGGAACGCCATTCGAGTGAAGGAAGTGAGTGTGCCTATTTCACACTACCAGCCAGTGTGTTACACTGTTTTAAAAATTAACAGAACCCGTAGTAACTCCATGGGAAAAGAACAAACAAGCCTTTAGTAAAACAGCAGCTACGTCACACAAGCAAAACCACGCATGTCAGCTAACGCCACCCTTAAGGCCTTATGAAGTAACATTTATAAATCCAACGAAACTGAAATACAACAACCACAATCACTACTATTCCTAGAATTAAAGCAAGTTGAGCTGTGCCAGTCACGTATGGTCTCAACTCAACATGGCTACAAAAGAGACAGAACAGGCATTTAAAATTTGTAATACAATCGCCATAATTTTAAGGGGGAAACCCAATTATTTTGCTATCCGAGTGGCTAATTCGGTAGCAGAGCTCCTAAACAATACCATAAACGTCACAGGCAGAAATGGACTCGTGACATCCGACGTCGCCAAGATCTTGTGATATGTATACCAGAGTCGCGCGAAATTTTAAAACGTAGATATTATCTCCTTCAAGTTGCAGTTTAAAGACGCCGTGATTCACGCATGTTTGCTTCTGCAGACAAATGCAACAACAAATGGACGGGACCGTTTTGAGAAGTGGCTCCTTTGTGACATCCAAGTCTCTGCCGGGGTAGGTACTTGAGACAACGTACGCCAGTCTTAAAGTCACAATAACAGAGCGCCGTTTGTTGCTGACGATTATATCACGCTTTGATGCTCTGCCCTGTCTCATGCACACAAGAGTTGAGGATGAGCGAAAAGAAGGAGCAGAAAGCGGTATAACGCTCTTAATAATTCTGCGATTGTGGCAGTGTCGCCGAGGCAGCAAATGGAAGCCCACTTTACGTCATCGGCTAGACGCGGGCCTAAAGATAGTTAAGCCTCGTTAAGCCAAGCGCAGATAACGGTTAATTCTCGGGATTGCGCGATAACGGGGCTGGCGATAGCACGAGGCGGGCGATTTCAGAACGCGTAAATTGTCAAAGTTGGGCGAGTGCATGAGGAGGCGGCATGCCTGTGCGTTTGTGTGTGTGTGGGCCAATGAACGTCCTAAGCTGGAGTTGGGAGTCTAATTACCCCGCAGCTGCGTTCGTTTGTCGACCTGTTTTCCCCGTACCCTTTTCGCCCTCCGCATGAGGTTGACATCGATGTTGCTCTTGATGTACATGCCGTGTGTGAGATCTTGTGCAAACCACATTTCATGCATTCTACCTATTAAGTACCCTTCTCAATTGCTAGGTCATCGCACAGTATTGCATTATGAGAATCTAGCGTGCTCAGTACATTGTTTTAAAACCGAAGAGGAAAAGTGCTCAAGAACATGCACTTTGTATTAGGCCTACAAACAGTGCTGCTCCAAAGACTAAGACCACGCTGTGTTGGTTATTTCCACCCTAAAAACCAAATTCCACGCGTAATTCTACGCCAGTTGGTTGTTGATGTTTCAAGTTGCTGTTTGATGAATTGATTTTGTTGTTTCACTGTTTTTGTTTCATTGCTTTGTTATGTTTGTACGTGGTTTATTACATATCCTAGACCATGGCAGTTTTGCTTAAGTTTTCGCTCCCGAGATTTCTTTTAAACATCTACAGGTAAATAGGTGGAGCTTCTAAGCAAAACAGCCGAGTCCCCACTCATTCGGCCAAATAATTTGATGCAGGTGCAAAACCATTCCTTAATGAGTTCGATTTGCATTAGGGTTGATTTACCGCGAGCAAACTTTATTAGGTGGGTTTTTTTTTTTTCATATCTTTTCAAACACCTTGGTAATCGTTACATTTCAGGAAACTGCATAATTTTTCCAAATCACAAAATGCTTACGAACCCTTCAAAAGTTGCAGGGGCGGACTGGCAGTGGCATGGTCCACTAGCCCGAAAGATAATGGCCCGTAACTCAAAGACGTATGAGTGTGATATGATACGCAAAGACGTACGAGTGTGATATGATACGAATTTTTTTAACGGAGAGAAGGGTGCTGGTGCAGCATATGGTCGTGCCCTAATTGTCAAAACCAGATCCGTCAATGTCAGTAATTGAGAGTCGAGCTGGTTATTATGTTATCAGTCCTATTGGGATAATGTCGGGATGCTTGTAGTTTTGACCGAGTACATCAGAAAGCCAAGGAGAGAGACAATTTACAGACATTATAAATTTTGTCTGGTGTCTTACAATCGTGATGTTCTAAGCAAGTGACATGCCTTAATTGAATCGAGACGCCCCTTCATTGAATTCCATCAATGAAACGTCAGGCCCCAGTTTTATTTAAAGTGAATTACGCCAGTCATCTTTCGTATTTACAGACTCGGAGGACTATTGTTGTTTCAACTGTCAAAATACATTCTGCCACACAGGGTACTAATTCGGATCTGCCCAGCGTATATCCACAAGTGACAGTGACAGCTTTAATGTTTAACTGTTCGAGAGGTTGACATCCAAAGTTTGAGCAACAAAAAATGGCTGTAAGTTAAAGGAGGCAGAGGCTCGCAATATGAAAATAACCAAAGGTTTTTCACGAAGATGGTCAAGAAGTGAGAAATGAACGCTCTAGCATTTTGAGAATGCCTTCGAGGGTTATTTTGTGGGCAGTGGACTTATGCTCTTATGATTTATACCTTTAACGAGCACAAAATTCTTGGAAAGTACAAGTTCACAAAACTCACCCCCATTATCGCTGCATATTCTCTGTGAACGAAGACCCATTTTGTTCTTCATTCCATTAAAGTAGCATTATGGATTTCCCATTGCCAGCCAGAGAAGGCACCATTCCTACACTCCCTTCATGACCTCTGATTAAAAGAAATTAAATCGCAGCAACAGTAGGAAAGTTACCCAAAGAATGCTATTCTCTCAATCACAGCCTTTCTTGAATGGAACCACGAAAGAGGAAATAAATGACCTCTGTCATCCAACTGACAGAAAACATTTAGAACTTGGCCCCATTTGTTAATGGCGTTCCGCCTCCAGAGTCATTCCAAAGTGGAGACACATAGATAAGGTTATGACATCGAACCTTTCCAAAGGTGGTAATCGGCTCGTGGGCATCAGAATGGTACCTAATCTTTGACGGGTCGTCTGCAAGCAAGAGATGGCAAAGGCGAAAGTGAGAAGGCGATTGTCACCTTCTTTCTGACTGCCAAGGAACTGATAACGACCTGTCACAAGAGACATTTACCAGCCCCACGCCTTACATAGCGACACACTCCCAATGGGCACACACAAAAAATAGAGGAACAGAATAGACAGTTGCGTAAGTGGATACTAGGTATAGGTAGTTACCTTATTTATAAGGCCTTACAAGAGTGGAAGGTATGAAAGCTAGTCTTTTTACTCAAATAAAAAAACGTTCTAACCATTCCACACCCAGTCCGAAACCACTTAAAACAGAAGTACATGGTTCACATAGAATACCTTAAAAGTTCAAGCAGAAGCAGTTAAAAAAAGTCTTTCACAATTTACTTCTAGACGAAGCGCGAACCATTTTGGCGGGTCATACCCTGTCAGCAAAAGACAGTAACGCACGATACTGCTGTGAAACATGCAGTGTGTTGTCATGTTGCTCTCGGTAAGTAGATGTCGGTGAAGACGGATGCGTGCTGAAAGCAGTAGCCGGGTTAATCAACCAGACAGGACCGGAATAGCTTAGAATATCTGTGATTAACGATTGGCCTAGAGCAGCCATAGCTGCATGGCTGATAGTCAGCACCGCTGTAGAAGTGCAGAAATTATCATCGTGGCTCCATGCCTGAATATCGTCCACGGATGGGCAGATAAATCCAGCACCATAGTTTAATTCCTTCCCTACATCCTCTACAAGCTAAAGTAGGAAACCAGGAGTAAGACAGCACACCTTGGTGGAGAGTTAAATAATTGACACCCGCTAATGCTTGTGTTCAAGGCCAATACAATAGAACCCCTTTACGTTAAGAGGGATAAACTTGTATTGGTACTCTTTACATGGAAATTAAATTGTACCGGTATTCTTTACAGTCAGGTGTTATCCTTTACTTGGTGGTAATTGCTTATTTAAGGAACGTTATGCAAACGTTAACCAAAGCTAAGTAATGTAATCTACCATTACAATAGCAGAATTAGTTTACATGCCCAATCTATGCTGTCATTCATTTATGTTATGTAAGTGTTACTGTAGGATAATTCACATGGTAACTTGCGCTTGCGCTACTGGACAGGTTGCGCTTATAACGATACCTCGCTGGTTACCACACTGACGAGTACACGTTTTTTCAGCATTTAAATACCAGAAAAACATGTCTTTGCATTCGGAACTAATTTTATATATTCACTTGCAATCTCTATGATCCTTGCAAACCAGATCACAAATAACGACTAGTGACGGGGATAGAGGACAACGTTCATATCTTTGTCGAGTTGAGCCAGTATTCATGATCTTGCTGTCGAGTCATGACGAATACGTGGCTCGACCCAAAAAAAGAATATTTCATCAGGATTATTAACAGGTGAGTTTACTTTTTTGAAACAGGAGCTCATCATCAAGACTTAACTGAATTATAGTTTATGATGGACAGTGGTTTAAACGCCTGTAAATTAAGCAGTCAGGTTTCCAATAGGTCTGGGTTCAGAATTCTTACAAAATTCTATAAGCTGGACACAAAATAGGCAGGGACAAACTTAGCTTTTCCATCAACCCTCACCGACAAAACTGGAGGATCATCAAATGAAAAATAACAACCAAAGAACACGTTTGATCAACTCAACAATTCGTCAATAAAGCATTCAAAATGTTAACCGACAAATCCGATCATTAAGCAAATATAATCCAAGTGTTCATTAAACCATTTTCGTAACAATAAATTTTTCCATCAGGGGAAAAAAAACGGAAAGTCAAATTAACGTCTGTTTCAACTGCAAATGTTATCGCGGAACGAAGGAGGATAATTTTGCTAGGAAATACCTAGGATCTTTTACATGCCACAGTAGACACATGCTCAAATGTTCAAGGGTGGGCTGATGTCAGAATTGACCCGGGACCATTGGCATACGAGCGTCATGCTAACCAGGACAACATAGTTAATCAATACTGAAACTGAAAGTTCAGTGTATAAAGTAAGTGTAAGCAATCCAATGTTTTATGTAAGAGTGCCTAAGTCCCTCAGAGACAGTAACCCTTCTGTACTGGAACTGCTCCGTTTCGAAAAAGAAATACGAGAGGATGACGAATAAGTGGCCGAGAGATGAGAGAATGGGAAAGGAAGAGTGAAAAGCGCGGACTCAAGGGAGATCATCCACCTGGCCACTAGATAACAGGGCGGCACGAGCCAGATTTTCCTAGCAGTGTCACAGCCAACACGACAACCCCTACAACGAGGTTTTTCTTCTCCCCGTCTTGTCATTATCTGATCACTAGAGCCCCGCCAACATTCTAATCGCCCTCCCTGTCGTTTGGGTGGTAGAAAGACAAGCGTTTCTGCCCGTCTATGCAGCGTTCGAACCGTCCGACCGACGCGCAAGGGCCGGCACTCGAGTCCCGATAGCATCGACGCCTGACGGCGAAGTGGGAAAACAACTCAGAGGCGTCGACGTCATCTTCTTTTCTCTACACCAAATCTCAGATAAATCCCGACCCCATTTCCATAAGCAAGGGCTGACGATAGGCAGATTACCCACACCAGACCTATGGGGTTTGCCTGGCCATCAGCACTTGTTCACCGTTAACCTTCAAGAAAGCCTAACCCTTTGAACCGTGGAGCTGGTACGGCCATCTGAGATGTAAGGGAATCACGGTTTCTCGTCGTTGGAATTTTTCACATGCAAGGCATTGTGAAATCGGCCCAAAATGATTCCAACATTCCATCTACATAAGCTTCAAGGAACACTGTGCAGAGGTCAAAGCAGGGTGTTTTTTCCCAAAAAAGTAGGAACAGAGGAACAAAATGTCTCCCCCAAAAGTAGGAACTAAACGTGATTGGTTTGGTTCACAACAAATAAACACCGATACCACTTATGAATGAAAACTATCTTTTTTATTTACGGGAATGATAATTCTGTGATCTGTCATCAGCCAACCAGTTGAAGTTTGCGGATGACTTAAAGTTGAATGGACACCTGGATGAGCCAGATGCTGACTCAATATTTGTGCGAAGGGATAAACAATTTAAAATTGGAGTGAGGATTGATAGTTGTCACTAACTATTGACAAGTATCAGGCTTTCCATATTTGTCAAAGTAACATTCATCAGTATTTTTTAAAGGGCCATCCTCTTTTTAAGGTAACAGGTAACATAAAAATCTAAGTTTTGGTTTTCACAGTATTCTTGAGACCACACCTGCAGTATGAAAGGCCCGGAGTGTTACCCCTACTCTCTGAAGGATATCGCAGAGCCTCCCTTACAACTTGAGCTTATCTCAAACAGGGTTCGAATCTTTTGAGTTGCCTAGGTTTCGGGCGGACCTTTTGTGGCATCTACGAAACTGGTCTGTAAAATGAGTTTTTAATCGGTCAGGGTTATAATTATTATCATCATGTGAGCAGCTCCTATTTGAATAACACATCGTCTCACCTCAAATTTCATGTGTAGGAACGCATGAAACTCGCAGCCAATGTGCTAGACCAGCAAAGTCGACACGCGCGTCGACATTCAGTGCACCATCCATCTTTTCACTAAGGTAAGTGGTGGTCGCGTGTGGAACTCCTTTCAATGAGCTTTTTCCTCCAGAATCTGTGAACCTGACTCACTGTCACATCGGTCAGACAATCTGCCTCAGGTTTCCAACATCAGCATGAACAGTAAAGCTTATTTACACTTTTTAACCGAATAGAACTGTGTTAAAATCCAAAACAGGCAGTATATTTTTTTAGAGTAAGAACAGTAGAAACTAAAAAAAAAAAAAGTAGGATTAGTAAGAACACTTTTGACGCCTGACTGTGTCACAAACTACATAGCTCCAGCAAATATACGCAAGCAACAATTTCTTAGGCTTGTAAAGAATGCTGGACAGATATTCTAGATGCTCTATGATGGCGATTCCATAAGGAAAGATGATAAACCGTCAAACAGTTTGCTGACAGTGTTGGTACATTGGAATACTGTATGTACATGCAGAATAATTATACACAGAAAGCAAACAAGAGCAACTTGAGTACTAAAACTAGGACTTTGGACAAACACAACTACCTGCACCTGGCAAGAATCCTCGCAAGAATCAATGCCACCATCAGTAATCTTTCACGTTTAAAAACAAATACAGGAACGTAGTTTCATGTTTGCCAGCTGAATACAAACCACAAAGGAGCTTTACTTATGAGAAGCAATGGAACACTACGTGAAAACTTGACTACAAATTCTGGAAAACTGCAGAAAGTATGGACAGACACTGTAGAGGTACTTTCGTTACAATAAACAAGTAACGCATTACCTTTTGAATGTAACAAGATGCACTACTAGTTTAGTAAGGTACTTACATCTACCGACGGTACACTAAGTATGTTGAAAAAGAGATTGGGAAAATTAAAGCACCGGAAAAAAGTAAGTGGAAAAATGTAAGAACAATGTATAAAAAATGTGTATGTTGTACACTGTAAAAACAGGCTATAAAAACCGATTATAAGAACGACCTGGCAATTTGCTATCATCACCATACTGACGCAGCACATCAACACGTAACATTTAATCCCCCATCGACTTGTAACCTGTTGGGTACCAACATTTAGTTATGAGCATCGACAAAACCTACTAAAACGGCCTACGAATTTGAACCAGTGATCCTACATTTATTTTATAAAGGAGAACTTAACAATTAAGGAGGGCCCATCCCCTTCGCAAGCTTTCGTTCACCTACACTAATTTTCCCCTCACTCTACAAATACTTCGCATCTATATCATTATCATCCCCCTTCTCTTCCCCAGCCCAGCCAACTAATTTGTTCACAAGGGAAAACGAAGTGCTGCCCCCCTTCTTCCACCAACCGTCCTTTTTCATCAGAACAATGGAATCTTGGGGGAAGGGGAGGGGTGTGAGACAAACCCAGCCGCTGCCTCTCCCATCGCTATTCCACGGATGCCGGCAGCGCCTGACCTCAAACTTTTCCACAGCACAAATTGAAACTTTTATTGATTTTGGGACGGCCAAGGCGCGCTCATCCGACCGGCCCGCGTCTCCTTGCCCATGCCGATCAGGCCTGGACCGTTCCCTGCCTTCCCTTCCCCCCATGGAAGGTGGTTTCCCTTGGACTCCGTTCGCAATTTGTTTCACACTGTTAAAATCCACGTGCATAGCAACAATGTAAAACTGTAGAAATGTCGAGTATTTTCATTCGTACTTACGGGTTGTTGTGGATGCGACACGACGAATACAAAACATGTTGTCATATGCATGAGCAAAGGCAGGACAAACAATAACAAAAAATAAATTAATACATTGTTGCTATCAACTGTACCAATGGAATAACCAAAGTTCCTATTGTAACATTCACCTAAGACATTTAGCACAAAAATGAACGGTTCCAGAAAACTACAAAGAATTTTAAAAGTATGCTCAAAGTCAAGCAGGCAAGTAAGAAGATACTGCATTTTGTAACTCATTGAGCTGGAATGCAGTGGCGGGAAAACAACAAACAAGAACGAAAGAGACTCCCCACCCCACATACAATCCAGAAAACAATTTCGAAAATTCTTGTTGACACAGGAGCAAGTGAATACACCCGTATGCTTCTTCGTGATAACACTTCACTCTTCACTTTCATTCCATTGCAGTGAGGAAAAATAAGAATTACACCACACAATGGAAAATTACAACACGTGTGTATCAACTAGGAGTGAGTGGCAAAACCAAAACGTGAACTGGTCAGTGTCATTAAACCACGCTTCACTTGCATATCAATACCAAACAAAATGTTTTGAGAACAAGTTTACGGTTGGATCTTACCATGGCCTAGTGTTGGGTGGCACCAGAAATTTTGCAGCTGGTGCCGGTACCAAGCTTAGTACCCCGGTACTTGGATTTCGCCGATGAATAAGGCAGTATCTGGTATTATAATGCTGTGTCGTTAGCCGATTTATAAATAATAACAAATATTACAGAAAAATGCGTTTTGCTGATAGAGTTTTACCTCCCTGATTTAGGCTTAACGCATGTTTCACGACAAAGTTATGCAAACTTGGCTCACTTTTAAACACTGTTTAGAATACCAATTTTACCATTGTTGATCTTCAACTGATTGTTGCAATTATTTGAGCCCTACACCACAAGGACTGAATGAAGTATTGTTATAATTTTAGCGCTTTTCATATACAAAAACAACAATTTTAACAATGCTCGGTATTCGGTACCGTTGCATTTTTGGTGCCGCGGTATACCATGTGAACCGGGTTAACGCCCAACACTACCATGACCATCAGTAGAATTAACGACAGCTTCAAGAGTCTCGAGAGAGCTTTGTTCATCGTCAAATCAATTTAAGCCCTTTTCAGTTTAGACTCATCAAATAAAATCCCCTCAACTTAAAAGTGGACACGATTTTAGTGGTACGATCTTGGCATCTCGTCTTTGAGTTTACAGCTACTTTTTCAACAGATGGATGGGATCAATCTTTTAATTCGATTCAGCCATCATTAATTTCAAACAAAACTATTCACCTCCTAAAATTCTTAAGCTCTTTTCATTGGCCTCCGGCATATTATATGTTCAAGAAAATTTTGCATTTTACGTATTTTATTTTGTTAATGTTACCTCGTAACCCGGAATTTGCTCATCTCCATCTAAATCTGCCATACCAGACAATAAATATCAAAGGAACAGAAACTCGGCATGGCACCGAGCAGTTTGTCAGTCCTTGACCTGTCCGAACCTGATCCAGCCGTCAATTTCATCGCCCTTCGGTCCAGTTGGTCTGCCCGCCGGCCAGCAGCACCTCGAAGTCGTAACACGTTTTATTTGATTAGACGGAGCCAGGGAAAGGCCATTCCAGGCGAGCAGGCAAGTCAGCAATTTTTACAAGTTTGTACAATGAGCTTCATTACTCTTCTCTTATCGTCCAATCGACTTGTGACTTGGAAACATAAACTTGGCACCTATTGGGAACAAGCACATGCTACAGCACGCTTTCTCCCACAAGTAGTTGTGCAGTGGGTCCACTAGCTGGCGCAGACAAACTCAAAGTGGGACTGAAAAAAGGCTGGGCCTAAATCACATTACTTAGCGTGGTAGAGGAAAAATTGAATTTCTTTTAGCTATGATTTTTATTGCCTAAAATATAAAAATGTACAAATTCAACAACGAAGCCTATTCAATCCTTTAATACCTCGTAATAAAGAACTAGCCGAGTCGCTTGCTGACGCTCACTCATTCAGCGGCGTCTTGCTTCGCTCGAGGATATTTCTTGTTGCAACTCTTATGCCGCTGACAGACAATTCCACACCAAAAACGATCAGTCAAATTTTTAAGCAAATGATCAGTGTAATAAACGTTTTTCGCACGATTTCGTAAACTAACGGCAACATGCAACTACTCTTATCATTTCTCGTTTCCTCATCTCACTCGTCACATTTACTAAGATTCATCAACAACGACGATTTTAAAAGACAAGTCCTCCCCTAACACTTTATATGGGCTTTCTTGTTTCACTTATTTTAAGAATTTTTATTGTATGTCCTGCTCTGTACTCTTTACCTTTTCGTGCCTTCATTCAATTAGGTCCCAATTTCCTCACTCATCCCCCCCCCCCCCCCGTTCCCCCTTGGAAAAATAGTGTCATCAAACATATGCTTACTGCTCCACTGCAGTAGTCCACCTCACACAGGTAATGAACGAATTGGTAAGTTAACTAAAGGATTTGTTGAGAAAGTGATCCAATCAATTCGACCAGCACAAGGTAAATTACAAGATAAAGTGTTAAAGAAACAAACAATCTGCATTAAAGACTCGACTTGTGAGGACACAAGATATTGAAGATACACTAATCTGAGAAAGAAAGAAAAGACAACTGCCCTGACAGGGACTCAACCCAGGATGTACCACTTTCTAGCCGGGCACCCCAGCCATTGCACTATCAGAGTGGATCCTGGCTACAGGCTCTAACCGAACTTAGTACCTGTTCAACATTTCTCAGTGGTGATCTTCCTTGTGTACGTTTGTGGCCTTTCGGTCACTACTCAGAAAGTTTAAACAGGTACTACGGTCGGCTGGAGCCAGTAGCCAGTATCCGCCCTGTTAGTTCAGTGGTTAGAGCGCTCTTGCGAATGACAGGAACAACAAAACAAACGTAAGGTTTTATGATTATCATAAGACGCGAATCACTATGAGATCTTCTATCCCAAACTGGAGAGCGATTCCATGCAAGATAAAGAAAAGTAGTGTCTCTAATACCATCTACTGAAATATAAATTCTCACAAATACTTCAGACTGATAGGCAACAGATCCCATTTTCTTCATTTAAGCCATCCCATTAGAGTAGGTATCTGCAGCTGACTTTGCAGACCCTTAACTAACAATTTAGAACATTACTAACTGCATGCCACGAAGTGTGTGGACATGTAGCTAATCTCTTGTAGACATTTTACACGTTCTGGAAAGATGTAGCATGACTGTGTTCTGACAATAAATTACGGTTTATTGCTTGCATGGAAGAATAGGCAGGCGAACTGTGTCAACCCCTTCAGTGCTTTTAGGGTAAATCAACATAAAGATGTCTTAAGTACTGTTGCGGTAAACACACACAATTAGAAACAAAAATATCTAGTCTAGGATGAAAAGCCTATTTTATGAGGGGTCCTTTGGAACCAAGTTCAGCGGGCAAACCATAACCGAGTGATACGCGGTTTGGCCTCCCAGCCAAGAAGATGCTTGATCAAATCGCTTCACCGATCTGTTAAAGAATCCTCCACCAAAAGTCTGAAACTTAAAAGGGGCCAAATTATTACATACTTGTTATGTCCGTTCTTACAGATGGGTTACTCAGAATCCACATGGTAGTGCGAGTCAGTGAATTCCAATAGTTAATAATTCCAATGGCAAAACAGGAACTGTTTCAGTTATGGGTATAGGGTTTGAAAAACTTGTGGGAGATGTCCTCTCATTGAGAGTGGATTCACCGAATTCCTGCATTGGGAACCTGTTAGTGCCATGTATGATTTTATAAGTCTGGGAAGATGTATATTTGCAGCTATCTGCATTAAAAATAGAATCACTACAAAGTACGCACTCTGCAAGAGAATGGTTAAGTTAGGGATGTTTAATCACAAATGGTCACCACTTCAACAGGCGAAGAAAACTCATCTGAATATTAACGGCTACCTCTTAATGTGAAAAATGCGAATATCTATATATAGGAACTTAGCTTACCAAATTTAACGCAATACCATAAACAGAAACCAAAAAGAAACCATGGTAACTTTCCTTCGATTATTAAAAACAGATATTAACCTACACAGGAGGAAAGTCAAAATACCAAAGAGAAACTGGTCGAAGATGACGAAGAAGAGAAAGAAGACAATGAGGACGAGGAAGAAGAAAACCCTATTCCAAAGGCAAGGCGCTACTTTCATCAAGGTCGGCTTGCGGCAGGATTTGGCTGCAATCCCCAAGCGTCTCTCTCTATAAAGTCCCCACGCTCTGAATCGAGGCCTTTCCAAATCCGTGGATGCTCCGTGACCACAACCAGAGCAGCGCAAAGACCTCCTCCCATCCCTCCCTCCCACGCTTCTGTTCGTCTCCAGCATATACCATCCACAAGTGGGAAACGAGAAACGCGAGAAAAGAAATGAAGAAAGAAGAGTGCGGTAGGGTAGGGTAGGGAAGGTAGCATTAGAGGTTGAGGGGAGATCAAGGGAGTCAAGACTGGTTCGAGACTAATTCAAACACTATCACTTCAGGCCTGATTGCAAAAGGCAGCTGCACCTCAATACAACCCTTCGCTGAGAGCCATATACTGGACGAGTGCTCAAAAAAATACCCACAAATCCCACAATAGTGGACATGACGCGGCAGGAGCTTTGTTGTACAATCCGCTGTTGCATGAACTTAACTCAGGCGCTGTCCGCCAAGTGATTTAATGTCGACATCCACAGTGTGGGTTATTTAAAGGTTACGGTTTACTTGGGCTGTAAATCAATTTTAAAGCCGACATGTAAGCCTACAAAGAGTAATAAGAGCAGTAGACACGAGGCCTAAGAAAAAGCAACAACAACATAAGGAAACAGATGAACAACGTTAGTCCTGAGACAAACCCAGACAACAATCAAAGCAAGAGACTTTAACTATTTACGTACAGAGAGCAGATTTGAATGATTCCAGCTACAATACCAATTATCGTTACGTTCTCTGTGTGTATTCTGTCCATCTGCTGCTACTGTATGTCTTACTTTTTTTTCCCGGATAATTATCAGTTAATCGACTTATCGTACTAATCCGTACAGCTTCTGAAGCCATAACGCTTACAAGTTTAGCCAACAATTTACCTGGACTATGTAATCTGTTAGTTGATTAAGTGACGGTGAGATTAACCTTCTCAAATATCGTACCATGTTCAGTTATAACTGTGGCCGTTAATCACTTAACATCTTCAGAGATTTATTAATTTAAATAAAAATGAGTTTAAAGCGGCAAATATTATTTGGAGTCAATTATTAGAAACTAATTAAAGCCCTATTTTGTATACATCCAATTCATCTCGGATTCAGCTTTTGTAGTATGTGCCTCCATGCTGGTTTTCCTCTACGAGTTTCGCAACATTACTTCAAACATATGTAAATGTTGCAAAGGTATTCATTTTCGTATTCTTTCCTTTGTACGAGACAGTTTTACTACATTCAGTTTATCCTATGTAAATATTGTAAAAGCTATTTTGCTCAGGATGCACGAAAATATTGACAGGTATGTCCTATTAAATGGATTTCTGCATATTCGTTTTATAGTAAAGACGTTGTACACAATATGGATTTCTGCATATTTGTTTTATAGTAAGGACGTTGTACACAATATGGATTTCGGCATATTCGTTTTATAGTAAAGACATACACAATATGGATTTCTGCATATTCGTTTTATAGTAAAGACGTTGTACACAATATGGATTTCTGCATAATCGTTTTATAGTAAAGACGTTATACACAATTCGGATTTCTGTATATTCGTTTTACAGTAAAGACGTTGTACGCAATACAGATTTCTGCAAATTCGTTTTATAGTAAAAAGGTTGTGCATAGCACAGATGCAAAACCAAAACTTTTCAAACCTTTAAGGATTATAAATACGGTAAAATTTCTATAATTGTCGTCTTCGAATTAAAGTACCTTTAACAATTTTAACTTCATAAAGAATGCGAAAAATAATAAATCAGTTTTTGCCAAAAACTGCTGCATCTGTTTCTTTGTCTAATACGTACGAAAAATAACCATCGCTTGTAGTTGGTATATAATCAACACACAATGAGAAATGACGAGGGAGAGAGGGGGAGGGGGGAATAGTGGCTTAATGACGTGTCGACAGCTAGGTCGGTACACACTTCGAACTTAAGTAAAATTGTCTAAAAAACACATAGTCGTTAGCTAAATCTGCGTATTCTGAATTAAAAAATTTGTAGACAGACCAAGCCACATCGGGCCGATTTATTTACTAACATTCTAGTCCGTCTCTCAAGGCACAATCTGCGACAATACTAACTGCAGGTTTTCATCAAGACGGGAAAAAAAAAACAAGATGGCGGCTGGCTTCGTAATGAGACAGATGAAACCGCACTGATACCAAGATGGGTTAATTACAGCAAAAACAAAACAGAACAAACTAGACGAACGATGTGAGGAGGGAAAACGGAGACGAAAGCAACCAAGTTATCAACGATTATGCTAATAAAGAAATAGAAATACTACAAAAACAAGAACGACAAACAAAACAACCGCTGACGACTCCACGAGCTGTTTGTCTTAAAACTTGCTTTCGGGAAGTTTAGATTAGCGATTTAAAAGAAAAACAAAACCCGTAAGATAGCCCAAGTAAACACACACGCAACGAGAATATTTCCGAGACAAACAACGAGCTGCACAAAGCCAGGTTGATTCCCTAAACTTACATTTCCGAAAAGTTTCAAGCATATTGCTACTACTAAAAAAAACTGTCTGATAATTGAGAAAATGGCTAGATCAGACCTCACTTGAATTAGGTACATTTGTTTTAGGTACCTATTTTAAAGCACACCGTGCGTACAGGGCCGAATTAAACCTCGTAGAAGCCTGGTCTTACCCCCCCTTCATTGTGGTCTTAACCCCCCCCCCCCCAGTCCTGGGAAAAAATTTTTTTTTTCAAATTTGTAAAAAAAATTTTTTTTATGTATGTAAAATAGTACTTCATTTTATTTTTACCGTGAGGCACCCTTGAGGCCCTTTTCGGCCTGTGGCCTGGTGCTTCAGCACGCACAGCACCCTCCGTGTCTCAGGTACAACATTTTCAATAACAGCAGAAAAACAAGGAAGAGAAAATTCCTAATATTTTAACGTACTAAATTAAAACTCCAATCTGCAATGTGTTGCATTTACTTTGGTTTTAGAAGTAGACTGCTGTATAGTAGGTGGTATTTTCTGTTCTACAAACGGATCGTCAGCGATGTGGTTTGGACAGCAGATATTTTCAAGATATTTGGCGAAATCCAAAGTTAATTTTCAAACAAAAAAAAACAGCCATATGTCCACTAACATCACAAATAAATTAAATTCGCTCTTTGAGATACAGGAAACCTCTTAATATATACGGAAAAGAAATGGGCATTTGTTTGAGTGGTGTTTTCTCTAGCTAAAATCATTTTATAACACCAGGTCCGAATGACCGTCCACGACAAGGATTTGGAGCTGCTAAGACTACAATCCGTAATTACTTTGCCGGCGAAGCAACGAAATTTTTTTAATTACAGGGTGATCCACAAAAAATTGACGACCCAAGATTTTTCAAGTCCAACTTTTCTAGTTCGCACTCCTCAGAACCAGGATAGAACAAATCAAATCTAATAAAACGGGAAGATTTCGTCATCTCCTGCTTCTGAGGGGTGATAACTAGAAAAGTTAGACTTAGAAAATCTTGGGTCGTTAGTTTTTTGTGGACCACCCTGTGTGTGTACCCTGACAGACACGGGAGCAGAAGTTATGTAACACAAGAAAACGTTTTAATTTTTGACTCTATTTCGAGTCTTGATCACAAAATTAACACAAGTTGGCTGGCACTGGTTGCCCTGCACATTTTTGGCTTTTGTTGTGTCAATTTTGTGATCAAGACTCGAAATAGAGTTGAAAATTAACACAAGTTGGCTGGCACTGGTTGCCCTGCACATTTTTGGCTTTTGTTGTGTTAATTTTGTGATCAAGTATATTTCGAGTCTTGATCAAAAATTAACACAAGTTGGCCGGGAACACTGGTTCCCCTGCGCATTTTTAGCTTTTGTTGTGTTAATTTTGTGATCAAGCCTCAAAATAGCGTCGAAAATTAAAACGTTCGCTTGTGTTACATGACTTGCTGGACTACATCTGTAAGGGGACACTTATTTAAAAAAAAATGCTAAGACTAGTTAAATGCTTCATAATTTTTAGTACATTTTTTGTGTGACTAATGTGATACATGTACCAACAACGAAACGTTCGTCAGGAAGCGAGTGAAATGATATTGAAAATTGATTATTCAAAATCTTTGACGGGGCGGGAAGGGGAAGGGCACATACCAGCTGAGTATTCTCATCACTTCGTGTCAACTTTTAGACGCAATAAACTCTCTTTTCAATTCAGCATTCCTTTAAAGTTTAGCTTGTTGCTTTTCCCCAACCGACTTTTATTCTCGTTAAGGTTGAATGTTTTGCCTGGATCTTCTGCTTTACCGAGCTTCTCACACGACAGACAGAACGGCAGACAGACAGGGAGACAGACAGACAGACAGACACGACAGACGAACGGGCAGCGAAAGCAACCAACCAACAACGAACAGGTGCCTGCGCGGCTGACTGGCGTTGTTCTCCCTTCTCTCTCCCGCTCTCTCACAGGTCCGCGGCCACCATTTTTCTTTCCATCCTTTTTCATTCGTTTACTTTGCAATCTTTCTCTTCTTTCGTCGCTCGCTCGCTCGCTCACTCACTCACTCCTGGCTGGCTGGCACGCACGGCTATTTTTTCTGCATCGGATGTCAATTGGAAAAGCAAGTATTGACATAACCTCGGGTACAAGCGACAAGTAGCGAAATATCAACACTCGTTCAACGCCGCCCCCACGAACGCCGTACCACCAAACCAAGAAGTGTGCGCGGGCCGCAATCTGGCAACTGCCTGGCCGCCTTATTCGAGCACTGGCTGGAAGAAAGCATGAGCATACTCACACACACACACAGACGGATGGTTGGATGAACGGATGGATAGAAGGAAGGTGCACACTCCAAACCAGAATGCCAAACCAAGCTCAAGCTAAAGCCAAAATGAGTAGAGAGGACGAAAGAGCAGATTCGCACACAAGACAGACCGCCTTTTTGGTTTTGGCTGGAGGCAGTTAAAACAGATAAGGAAAAGGAACACGTACAACATCACGCTGTGGTGAACAAAGAAAAAAGATGGTAAAAAAAAAGTTAAACAAAAAAAAAAAAAAAAAGGGGTTTCTTTTAAATAAAGGAAACGGCGAAGATTGAGAAGCAACAGATACCACAAAACAAAAATATAAAAATAAAGAAGGAAAAAATCTCTGCCGTCTTGATCAAAATAATAAACCAAAACAAAAGTGATCCACCGCATTTTAATTTAAGCCTTGTATATAATAATAATAAAGATTTATTTACCACGAAAAAGGAAAAATAGGATTGGGAAGGGATAGCATGATCCACTGATACCCAACCTAAGGTGTTACAAAATAATTACAATAAAGAGCAATAAAAAAATAATAATGACACATAACACAAAATGTCAAAAACACTTTAACAAAATTGTACAAGTCAGTCTCATTAAGACCTCGTTTAAACATGGAAAGACTGGAAGAATTTACCAGCCCGGATGGAAGGCTATTATTCCACGGGCGCACCACACGATTTGCAAAAATAATATTTTGAACAATTTACCAGTTTGTATAATTAGCACATCTCTAAAAGTATTTCACTCAAAACTGTGAGATGCAAACGAATAATAAATTCTGTGCTTGTCTAAATAAAAGCATTACAATACACATAATTTTATCCCATCAAATCCGGAAATTCCGCCATATCGAAATAAACAAAAAATCGGTTGTGATGAAAGCCTTCTATCTCCTGAAGCGTTACACCATTATTGTGAAAATTAATTATGATAATATTTCTTTTTAGTATTATCATTAGCACCTATACGAATAAGTTAACTATTAGAGTCAGTTAACTATTAGAATAAGTTAACATTCTATCGAACACGAAATGTTAGCTTATTCTACCAACAAATAAAAAATAAAAAACGCCAAAATTATAAAGCAAATTAAAAGGTTGATGGTTAATACGACTTTTCACTACACATTTAATTTGTTTAGATAGGCCAATTGGTCAATGGCAAATGCAAAAAACATCAATGTGAAAATTTATAGACATAAAATTCCTCCAGTAAAAAAAGAGGGGTGATGAAAATAAGATGGTTATAAAGTTTTGTACGATCACAAAACTTTCTATGAAAGTTATGAAATCCACCCAAAACCAATATAACAGAATCTGCCAAGTTTCCAAAATGGGTCGGCCTTTGAAGGTAGTGATATCATTCAACCAAGAAAAGGCCGCCAAGGGTAATCCTATTAGCCAAGTTAATCGGACCGAATAATACTTTCGAAGTTACATGAAAACTTAAAGATTAGCTACCGCGAGTAGCAATGTTCTAGTTTTCAATTAAATTTCGACCAAAGATTTCAACCACAAAGGAAGCAACCGAGAGCACTTTTTCACATAGTAATTCTAATTACCCATTTAAACAATATCAAAGTTCACGAAAGGATAGGTAGTAACACGTAGGGGTGGCAGGATTACCGATAAATTTGATAATACGGCAATAAAAACTATTGTCGGTTATCGCACTTTTTCTGCCATGTCGAATCGACACATTATTATTTCGTTAATTCCATTGCAAAAAATATATTTATGAGTCATATTTGACCTGCTGGGTTTTTCAACGCAAACGTAACAAATAAGACACAACACGAACGTTAATAAAACCAAAAACACCACAACCGTTACAATTGGATCGTACAGGCCGAAAGTAGCCATGTTTTTACTGCGTTTTTAATATTTGCATTCCGCCTCCTGCCTCAAAACTTGCTTTATCGCCATAGTATCGGTTATCGAGGTTGGGATAAACCATTTCTTGTATCGTACCACCCCTAGTAACACGCAAAAAGTTAATCCCGTTCCGTTAGCAACAAAAAAACCTAACGACTTCTCCTTTCCCGCAACCCAAAGTCACCGCGTCCGTCACAAAGATGGCTGTCACCGTAAGTGCAAAACTAGGAGCCACGCTAGGTAAAAACGGTGTGGCAGCCACCCAAGTAAAGCCCATAGCTAAAGCCAAAGCCAAGAGCAGAGGAGTCTCACGGCCACCCCCGCCCCCTATACCATCCATACACCTCCAATCCAAGATTCGGTTTCGCTTAAGCCCTTCCACAAACAGATCGGGATCAATTGAAGTGCGCAGCCAATCACGTCCCGTCGATGGAGCCACACACTTCATCGCCATTGCCATTAGTTCGAGATCAGAAAGGGAAAGAGAAGGAAGATCTTTTCCCCCCTATCCCCCAAAACACCTTCTTTTCCTGCAAGCACCCCGTCGGTTCTCGACGCTGTGGTCTCCACAACACACTCCCCCACACCCAAGCACCTCTTCCCTGCGGCAGCCTATCACTTGTCGGTGGGCTGTTCAGAAACGGGTGAGATGAAACTTTAAGCTTTTTTTTTTCCCCGCCGCCTCCGTTTTTTAGCAAAGGTGCAGACAGATAGAGCCCGGAGCAATTACGCTGACGATTCAGCTGGAAACTCCAGAAAGAAAGATAGGTTGGGATAGGATGGGGCGGTGGGAAGAAAAAAAAAAGATGGGGGAGGGAAGGTAGGGTGGAAAATGGGAAGAGG
>JAHWFP010193250.1:0-13933 GCA_023313725.1 Lithobius niger
TTTGAATCAACTATTTCGTCTCCGTTCCCAATTTGAAGGAAGTCGGATGATGGTAAGCATAATTTCGAAATGACGGCCGTCATTTATTAAATTTCTTTTTATATCAGGTAATAGCTGGGTCGCTTATGAGCTTAATCTGAAAGATTTGCCAGAGGCAGACATAGATGAAAACACAGTTACAGTATTACGGAGATTGTAGGAGCGCAAGAAAGAGCAAGAATTGACCTTGAAACTTTAGTTATCTTATTACATCAACAAAAGTGTGCGCTATAAGTGTGCGGTATAAGTATGCGGTATAAGTATGCAGTGTAAGTCACCCACCTTTGTTGCAACAATGGTGAGCACGCTCACCATTGTTGGAAGTGGCTAGGTTACGGGATTTAGAATGCACACTTACAACAATGAAAACGGCAAAAGTATGGTAATAATAAAAGGTTTATCCACTCGTAGGTAGAAAGGAGCTTGAAGGGCGTAGCCACTTATACAAGTCCTAGTTGTTAAAAAGACGTAGAAAACGGGAGAGAAGTATCATTCGGGTGAATCGAAGACAAATGCAGCTCTCTTCAGGAGCCTCCTTAGGGGAAGTCTCTCCCGCAAACTAGACAAACGTGCCACAGTGGGCGCAAGGACCGCTTCCTCGGACAGTGAATTCCATGGGCGGACAACTCGGACAGCAAAGAAGTTTAATCTGCAGTCAAGCTTAGCCGAGGCAACCGCCAACTTAAGTGAGTGGCCTCTTGTGGCCCTACTGAAACAATGATGTAAGAAGGGCATGTCAATGGGCAACAGACTACGGATACTCCTATAGGTCAACCGCAGATCAGCACGCAGCCTGCGCAGTTCATGGGACTCGAGCCCGGTTTCGTGGGAGGCCACGAAGGCCAGGTGAAGCGAAGCTGGACGGACTCAATTCGGTCAATGTCCGAACACAAGGGAGGTGACTGTAAACCGATGCGGGTAGCGCACTAGTGGCGTACGCAGGAAATTTTTTGGGAGGGGCACAAGGCTTAAAGGGGCGCCTTGTGGCACTAAAAAGAAATTATTAATAACCAGCCAAGGGGTGCGGGAGCTCTGAAAATTCGAACAATGTAGAGCATTTTTGGGCCTATGGAGCAACTTTTCAGCATTTTCCGCAACTCTCCCTCGCGCCCCCGCGGCCCCCCGGTAATGGAGCAACTTTTTAACATCTTCAGCAGCAAGTTTTTTTTAGAATTTTTAGATGGTAAATTTTGGGGCTACATGACAATTAGAAATACTTATGACATTTATTATCATAGGAAAAATCACTAAGGGTAAGTTTGGCCTGTGACGTGGGGGCACCTGACTTTCCTTGGGGGGGGTGGGGGCCCCCCTCCCCCCCCCCCCCCCCCTTGCGTACGCCTCTGTATCGCACGACGATTTAAATGCGCCTGCTTACCCGTCTGTCGTGTCCCGTTCCTGTTTTCTGGCTTCCCGTTTACCTGTGGTTTACCAAACTTGGTGAATAGAGTACTGTGTTTGGCAAATTCTAAATTCATGTGCTGTCATTAACGTGGCAACTGGTAATGAGCATGATGAATGCAAACATTTTCACGGTTCAAATCGTTTATAGCGTGAAAATTGGCTTGAGAGAGTGCGTTCGGGAATATACTAAACCTACAGCAGCTTTAGATAATTATGTCCACTAAAGTCAAACCCGAAACACCGAAAATAATGTTTACTTTAAAACTGATCACAAAATTGTAAATCCCATATTCAAGTTTTTTCGTTCCGTTTTTTTTTTCTTTTTGTCTTACAACTCTTTTTTACTGAAACTTAGTCAATTGATCTTCGCAATAAAATTTCAGAATATATCAAATAACATGCCGTCTTTCAATTAAATATCTAATTCTTTCGCGAATAATTATCAATAATTAAATAGAAATCACCGAAAAATATTAATATTCCTATTTCATATTTGGCATTTTCCATTACAGCAATGAAGTCTTAGTGCTTGTTTTTGAAACAGTCTTTGTGTAGTCGTATAGAGCAGTGACATTTGCCGCCATATTGGCACCAGTATGGGTTTTGGAGGACATAACTACAAGGTGCACTACATAAAAATGGGGGGAAAAACAACGGAAGAGCAGATTTCTTAGGCTTAAAATAACGTTGTTTTCTCCAACAACAAAAATCGCGCGGTTTAGGTCTAAGAAATCACTCAGTATCGGCTTCAGTATGACGCTCTTCTGTTTCTCTCCACAGTGCCCCTTGCAGCTAACCCATTAAGGCTCCAGCATAGAGTTATACACAATAATACTACGTCGTGTCACTGCTCTATAGGAGCAATTGGGATGGAACAATTTTTTTTAATTACTTCTTTTGAGCTGTAATTCAGCCGGAGCAATTGAATGCTCGTGTGGCTGAATTGCTTGACTAATCACGGCATCGTCAAGAAATCATGTTCTTTCTCACATTAACTGCCTGGGCGTCAATGTACTGCGTGTTTACCAACCGAAAAATGCCACAAAAAGAAATGACTGGTGCATGCTGAAATTCATACGTTTTATCAGGAGAGGCATGAAGAAGGATTTTCCAATACATTTCTACCCTTTGTTTCACCGTTCGTACTGAGTCTTGACTCCATGCGGCCAGTTGACGAACTAGTGTCCGTTTTTAGTTTTGTTAAGCTCTACCGGAAGCGCAAGTTCACTGCAGAGAATCGGCATCACCAAACAAGGACATAAACTCTGTCCCTTTAAAGGAGCATAGCTCCATGCCAGCAAAAAAAATTATACAGGGTGATCAGTTAACTTGTGACCCAGCTTGATAGCTAATTAAAGTACTTCTGAAAGAGATATGAGACCCTGGTGACGTGATGAGGCCAAGAGCGACCATTGATTGGACAAGAAATGGATGACCTTGCCAAATGTTATCAAGGTCGTTCAACTGCTAGTTTCTTAAATATGCATCACACACCCTGCGTGTAAATTAGGAAATATGTAGGGAACAAAGAGACATTACCAACACACACACAAAAATATATATATCGGACTAGATTTGCAGGACCAAAAACGTACGTAAAATGGCTACTTTCGACCCCTGAAAGTAGGCGATGCTTCTCGGAATGACGGAGTGTTTGAATGGAATGCCACTCAGGGGTCGAAAGTAGCCGTTTTACGTACATCATAGGTCCTGCAAATCTGGATCGGTTTTTTTTTTTTTTTTGCATTGTTAATGCCTCTGTTCGCTACATATTCCTCATTTACACTCATGGCGTGTGATGCATATTTAAGAAACTAGCAGTTGAACGACCTTGATAATATTTGGCAAGGTCAACCATTTCTTTTCCAATCAATGGCCCCTCATGGCCTCATCACCCGGGTCTCATAACATATCGTTCAGTAGTACTTTAGCTATCAAGCTGGCTCACAACTGAACTGATCACCCTGTATAGCAGGAACCTGAATCGTCAAGAAATTAATTGTACTCAATTTCACTGAAGTCCAAGGTTCTACATGCACGTACGGGTTTGTCAGAGGGCAGCACCACCGGTAACTAGTGTCACCGACCAATCAGAAACGCTTTTGTCGGAGGTAGACTTTCACGTAAACCGGAATGCAACGCAGGGAAGCTTTAGTGCGATGTGAAAACAATTTATGAGACCTATTTCCGTGGAAAGCATGAATGCGTAACAATTATTTCCGTGATCAAGTAATCAAAGAATGTGTATTTCCATGGAAATTTAGGTTCCAAAGAAAAAACATGGAACGTAAACCTAGAGAAGGTGCAAACAGTATAGCTACGCGGTTAGACATAACAGGAGCGACAACAGGCAAGCAATTACATCACACCATATTAAGGGGGAAGGGTTTAGTCCCACCTAAGAACTAAGTATATTCCGTCAAGTCGAAGAACTATCGCAGGATTTTGAAATAACCGCTCCCCACCCCCTCCCCTCACCACATAAAAAAAATGTATGGAAAAATTGTCTCTGTAGGGCTTTGCACAGGAATCGTTCAGTAAGATTCGATGTAGATGGGACGATGCTTGGCCTACACCCGATATCATCTCGACTACCCACCGGCTTTGTCTCCTCGTTTTGCCTCGGTAAGCATCGACAAGTCTCGTACAGATCTGCAATTTCTCGAACTCAGTAGCGTGCACACATATCCGAGAGGACAGGGGCAAGTATCAGTAAGAGGGCACGCTGAGGATTTTTTTTTCTAGGGAACTTTTTTTTTTGGCTAGTCACTAACTTTTTTCTTTTACCATTTTTGGCCCTATTCTTGAGCGTCGTGGCCTTCTTTTTGCCCTTTTTAGGGCTCTAGGCCCTTTCTCCTCGCTGCGACCAGCATTTTTTAGTGCAGAAAAGCAAAATAGAGCATGTTTTTTCCTTAAAAAAGGCAAAAAAGGGCATTTTTTCCAAAAATGGGAGGGGCCCTGTGCACGCCACTGCTTGATATGGTGAAATTTTTTCTAATGAAAGTGAAAAAATTAAGCCAGTTGTCACTTCGACGTTTTCATAAAGAACAGAATGGCTTATTCACAACAAAATTTAAAAAAATCAACATAACGTAAAAACATTAACAGTTAAATATATTAGAAACACAGAAGAACCAGACACTTCCATGTATGCGTTTTTACAAAAGGATAAAACAAATGTTGATTATCATCTTGGATGAACAGAAAAAAGTAGAGAATAAAAACTCATTCTCCTCTTACGAAGATAACAATAAGGAGAATTGAATTTGCTTTTGAGTAAAATTAGGGCGTGATAAACATTACGTATAATTTCGTTTAAGTTAAGAGTCAGATCAATTCATGAAAATTAATTTAGGCAACCAAGGAATAATTTACAAGCAAATTTAAGTATTAAACCTATCATCGTCAAAGTTTGTTGTATTAAATGTTGATTATATTTAATGTTGATTTTCTGCACTTGTTTTGAGCCTCAGTGGTGCAATTTTTATGATGAAACATGCTGAGACTACACCTTTTAATTTTGATAAAAGGGTCTCAAAATTCCCTTCTATCTCGTTGCAGGACAATCAATACATTTATCGAAACGAAACACGACAAATTACTACTGTAATAAATAGGTTTCAGCTGGCCGAAATGTGCGTTACTTCACGATGCAGAAAATCATCAGTCACCCTACAATCAACGAAACGAGAAGACACATTGCAGTGCTAATGCTACTAATCATTCATTCATAGTCAAAATAAGAGTTTGCGAATAAAGAAACAAAAGATATACTATTGAAGTCTGGTAGTTTGTTACCACAATAGGGATGCTGCCGGGAGTAACAACTTTTTTCACATTCCGACTTTTCATTTTTTCACATTTTTCACATGCCCACTTTTTATTTTTCCACATTTTCACCTGCCTACGTTTTATTTTTTTGATCACTATTCTTTCGTTTTCATATAATAATAATAATAATAATAATTTAATAATAATTTTATCCATTAATGGAAGGGAAATGTCAGGCAACTTTTGCAACCACTTTCGTCATTTCCGCTTAAAAAGAAATATAGTAGTACTACACTGTCGTCCAAAAAAAAAATACAATCAATAAAAATGGATACAGTTTTACATTAACGTCAACAGCAATCAGTAAAAATTATACTTTTCGTCCTTACTAAAAAGTGAAAGTCTTGCTTCAAAAATTTTTAAAATTTTCCGCCTCTACCACCTCCGAGGGAAGAGAGTTCCATTTTTTTCCAACACGCAGCAAGAAAAACACATCACACCAGGTCACAATTCTTTAATAATATTTTTTTTTCCGGTAACCATTGTAATTTCTCTTTAATTTCACTCGAGAGAGCCAAAGCGAATTCAAAGCGACTCCGCCCGTAAACCAACTAATTTATTTTTTTCATGTTTTAATCACAGACAAGCCTATGTAATTACGGTCCCAGAATTTGGGAGGATAATTTGATTGATTTTCCTTCGTTTGTGCGTTTGCCTTTTTTTTTTTTCACACCAACACTCGTATTTTCACATATTTTGTACCAATGGCAAATTTTCACACACTGACACAATTCAATAAACGTCTACAGAGGGAGCAAAACTGCTCAGGGCCGTCCTGTGTTAGATAGCTGCATAGAAATTCATGAAGGAGATTATTTTTGAAAGTAAGAATAAAACAAATGGTAAATTGCTGCTAAACAGATGGTTTTTTTTTTTTAAATAACCTTAACATTTAACTGACTCTCCGCTAATTTTACTTTGGCAATAAGATTCAGAAGAATATGAAATGCTGCAAAGATCGTACTAATATGTAAGAGATATACGTGAGGTCTGGCCGTTTTACCGGGGATATTCGCTCGTCTGCGATAAACGGCTAGTCCAATATCGAGGGGGTGGAAGGAAATTGCACGAGCGCTGAAAGCGCGAGTTATTTTAGAGATTTAAAAAAATTTTATTTGAACATTTTATTTGTGAATTATGATGTAAATTCCTGAACTTCCGGTTTAAACTTCCTGTCTACGAAAGTCTCACGTACGGGAGGACGTCCCTATATCCAGTCCCAGTCACCGACTTTTGTGTTTAAGGTAAAACCTTATTTTTGCTACTTTATTAATTTAAATAAGATATAGCGTATAAAATGCGCTATTCGCTTGAGTCTCGTAGGTTTTTAGGTATGTTTAGGAAGTGTCAGTAGCTGGGTTTTCGTACCGTCGGAACGAAAGATTGCCGAGTCCGGGTTGGACCATTCCTCCATGTGTGTGTGTGTGTGGGGGGGGGGGGGGGGAGCATAGTAACCCACTCAAAGTTTTTTTTTTTTTCGAGTTAGTCCGATAAATGTCGCAGATTGCAAATGTGCCTATTTATGTTGGTTGCAATGGGGTTTGCTGGTTGAATGTGTGTTGTGTACGGTAGTTTTGTAAAGTCGATCATTATATGTCACATGTCACCCCGGCTGGAGCGGGGATTGTGTAGAGCGCGGAAAAAGTGTTAGGTTGTCAAAAAAGTGTGGGTTATCAAAATTAACCCACGGTCACGTGTGTGGATTTTCAGATTAACCGTATATAACGGCTACATTTTTAGCATTGGGATGTGTTGGCATGACACCGTGCATTAAACTATACTAGACTGAATTTAGGAACAATCACGCACATCCAGAAGGTTTATGTGTTCAGTCTAATATGGTTTATTTATCCATTTTAGATCATAAACTTCCTCTATATTAGTACGTATTTGTTGTAGAAAGTAATTTGTGAGTGAGGAGAGATGATAAAGAACGGGACCACTGACTCACAAAGGTATTTAGTAACAAAGTTGTAATTTGCTTGATCAATACATTCAACAATACATTCAACAATATCTATTTCTCACTCAACCAACCATACGCAAAAAAAATACGATTTCATGAAATAACTACCAAAAACGTGCAGCCTATCATAACTTACATAACCGTTTTTTGTTTTTTGGCCAGTTCTGTTTGCCAAACTCTAAACAAGCGAAGATTTGCAAAACATTCTGGAACATTCGAAATTAAAACGTAAACCATGCCAATTTTTTTTTAGCGTCACTTCGAATCTAGAAAAGGAAGAGTGTGGTGTTGAAGACGATTAAGATTCTTGCCTCGAGCACAGTTGCTGAGGTCCGTGGTGGGGGGGGGGGGGGGGGGTGAAGAGAAGCGTACCATCCGGGCCTCTGATGAGGCAACCATATTTTACCACCACGCAATTATATCTGCCTGCACCTGCTTTCACGGTAAGAAATTCAACGCTTGTCATCCTTCTTTTCTTTTTTTTTTAAATCTTAAGATTTTTTTCCAGTTGGTACGTTCTTTGTATTTTTTCATACTAGGGCAACACACAGCGAGCTTCAACAACCCGGGACAAAGAACACGGCTTATTTTTGCTTAAAGCACGAACCACAGCAGCTGAACACAAGGTGCGTTTCTCAACGTGAGGAAAACGTGGTTTGTGTGCCAATTTGATAGGAAGCACGTGAAGATGAAAGCAGAAGAAGCGTTGCACCTCAAAGGTGATTAAGAGAGCACTTATTTTCTTGACACGCAGTTTTCATTTTTTTCCGCTTTCTTTCTTTCTTTCTTTCACTTTAAATTTTTCATTGCGGCTTTTTTCTTGGGCGAAAATTCGTACAACCCTAACAGCAGGTCAGCACTTCACTTCGCTAAAAAGCTGTTTGCGTCTTTACTCCCCACCCCAGCCCCCCCCCCCCCACTTTCTCCGTCGTCGTTCACCACAGCTCGGGCATTTTTTCCTACTTTCGTAGATGGTGGGGCCTCATTAGGAACCATATTGCAGGCCGACACACGATGTCGGTTCACTCAGAGATGGGGTGTGCGCAATGCAACTTCAGCACAACTAACCCTCAGCATATTTATGTGCCACTCGAAAGTCTTGCTCTACAAGAACTCTACGAACTAGGCTAAAGTGATCAAACAAGAGAGTAAGCAACCAAGTAAGCAAGCAAGCAGGCACAGGTTTAATGCACGCTAACTCCTTCTTTCCCGAGGCGTAATCGACGGCAAACCTCGTCTTATGAAACTTAACTTAGTTTTCGGCTCGTTTTACTTTAAAATTTGGTTGCAGAAAGTCCTACTCGGGGAAAAAAAAAGTCTTGCTCCCTTGCTTCCACAATCGTGGTCTCTCCACGTATATACGTAACAAACCAAGCGCGTAACTGAAAGCCTCGGTTTCCTCGCGCCCCAACAGAGGTAATAAAGACGTCATTTTCAACGAGTTTTCTTAATGCGAAAAGTAACGCCGAAACTCGTGAGTGTTTCCCATTAGCTCGGCGTGTATGGTAATAACTTTCGAGGACGTTTTCTTGAGAAAGCTGAGATTTCTAACACCCATAAAAACAAAACGTAATGGCGCCCGTGTGTTTCTTTACAAGACTATTCCAGTAAAGAAGATGAATTGTTCTTTCCTTCTGGCTTTTCCCAACACGTCAAAAGGTCTTTTTTTTTTTAATTTTACTTTTACTCTTGGTACTTTTAATTCTCCCTTTTTGACATTCGTTCTTCCGGTGAAAAACAAACTTAGCCGTATATACTGCAATTGGAGGAAGACTTAGCCGGATAAAAAGCGGACCGGGAAAAATTATTGTTTCGGCGAAAAAAGGTGTTTTAAAATGGTTCTCACAAGACACAAAAACAATCTGTAGCATATTTTTAAATACATTTAAGGGCGCAATTTTGCTAACAGGTTAGTTTTAAAACTTCGTAATTATGCTGTAGCAGCAACTTTTGCTATTAATATTATTTTTTTTTTCTTTTTGAGAGGAACCCATCTTGGATGAAAAATGAAAGGTAGATAAAGGCAGAAATTTTCCATTAAAATGGAGAAGACTGAGGTTTAAATGGCGCGTCGACAGCTAGGTCATTAGTGCCAACCTCAGTCACCATGCAGTAACCCGGGTTGCCACTGTGCCGCACATTGCTGAGATTTCCATTAGATTAATCTAACCATATAACAGTGGCAGTCTTGTTGCACGTTACGTTTGTCTGTCATATCGTGTTGTGTCGTGCCATGTAGCAATCGCGTAGGCGGACCTCTGACAAGCAACAAACCACAGTTCAGTTAAACTGTCGCAGTTTGTTAAATATTTCGGGTTAAAGCTTAAATTTTGAACAAATTTTCCAATACTTATGCATCTTTAGAGTTTGATGTTTGCATTGATTTTAGATTTACAGCACGGACAACTACACACAACCCCATCCCCTTTTCTTTCAGTTTTAATCAACGCATCCCCTCGGTAAAATGGCAGTGACGATACTCCAGCAGAGACGGCGGTCTCACAGTACCCAGCAGAGACGCTCATCGTTTAAGCATAAATCTAGATTTAACGAAGCTAAGTAAGTACTTGTAAACGAAGCAAGCAGTCTGCATTAAAGACTGGCCTTGTGAGGATACGTAATACACAATAGTATATTTCTGATAATGAAAGAAAATACAACTGCCCCGACTGAGACCCGAACCCAGGACTTCCCGTTTACTAGCCGGGCGCTCTAACCACTGTGCTACCGGGGCGGTTTCTGGCTACAGGCTCCAGCCGAGTTAAGTAGCTGTCCAATCTTTCTCAGTGGTCACAAACATACACACAAGGAGGAAAAACAACGTTGCTTTTTCTCCTTTTATGTATGTTTGTGACCTATAGGTCACCACTGAGAAAGATTGAACAGCTACTTAGCTCGGCTGGAGCCTGTAGCCAGAACCCACCCCGGTAGCGCAGTGGTTAGAGCGCCCGGCTAGTAAACGGGAAGCCCTGGGTTCGAGTCCCAGTCGGGGCAGTTGTCTTTTATTTCTTTATCAGACTAGTGTATTGTGTATCCTCACAAGGCCAGTTTTTAATGCAGACTGCTTGCTTCGTTTACTTTTACCTTGTCATTTCTTCTTTATCTAAGTTCTTGTGTTTGTTACACTTTTTTTTTTTAACACTAATTTAAAGCATCGATTTAAAGACTTACAGCGTTTATAAATGTAACTATTGTGTGCGCGGCGTATCTTGAGTCCTGAAAGTATTTTACGAGCGGTTACGTCTTCCTGGAGGAGGCGGCTTTAATCGACGGCCGCCATTGTTTTTGTAACCATCTTGGATATCAACAAGGCACTCTGCTGCCAAAAACGTACAATCGATTATCTGTGTTCGTTCTGCGGCGAACTCAAGATAGGCCGCGATTTTTGCGAAATTTTTGCTAAATCAAGTGATTTAGCAACTTATTATGATACTTATAGTTACCGTCGAATTTATTTGCTGGCATGATCCTAAGTTATGGCGACTTTATTGTCTTGCGTGGTTCTGGAGATGGGCACGTTTACGCAACGACTCGCCTTTGCATTCCCGCAGATATAGAATTCAATTGCGGTGGCAAGGGGATCGTTACCACGGCAACATCGTTACCTGATTTAGCCAAATTCGACATCGTTTCAGTAAATGCTAGCTAGTCTTAAAATCCGTAACAATAAAATGAAGAATTCTTCATGATGAAATAATTTTCCCAGCCGCTTTTGAACTCATATTATTGTGTGCGCGGCGTATATTGAGTCCTGCAAGTATTTTATGAGCGGCTACGTCTTCCTGGAGGAGGCGGCTTTAATCGACGGCCGCCATCGTTTTTGTAACTACCTTCGATATCAGCAAGGCACTCTGCTACTAAAAACGTACAATCGATTATCTGTGTTCCTTCTGCAGCGAACTCAAGATAGGCCGCGGACACTACAGTGAATGCTTCGTTTCGAGCCGGCAGAACACAAACCGCCCCATGTTGGAATTTCAGATGATTTTCTAGCTTCTAGCGACGTGAATGCAAAGGCGAGTCGTTGCATAAACGCGCTCTTGTGGTACAAAACTAGCATAGCATAGATCTACGCTAGATAGGTGTACGAAAAAAGCCAGAATCGTGCAAGAAAATACAGTCGCCATTTGGATGAAAAAAGGATCTGAGTACCACGAAAGTCTATAGATCAGCGTCAAGTGACGTCATATTGGCTACGACACACCATTTGGAGGTAATAGCTACAAGGTACACTAGATTAAAATGTAACGGAAAAAACGGCACTTCTAGTCAAGACAGTGCTTTGAGAGCGGTTTTCTTAGGCTTAAAAGAACGTTGTTTTCTCCAATAACAAAAATCGCGCTTTATATAGGCTTAAGAAATCCACTCTAATAGCATAGGCTTCAATAAGACGATCTTCCTTTCCCCCCACCAGTGCTCCTTGCAGCTAACCCAGTTACTGGCTCCACCATAGAGTTATATACAATAATACTACGTCGTGTCACTGCCCTATACAGATCTTCGCTATGTCAGGCACGCCGTAAACGTCAGAATCATGCAAGAAATTGAAGTCGCTATTTTGGGGGGAAACAGTACGCTCTGTATTACTGAAGTAACAATTTAACCAGTGGTGTGCGCATCAAAATATTGTTCGGTGGCACAAGTCAATTTTTTCCATCAATGCTTTTGTTTGCATTTTAACGGGAGTAGGCCGAAAAAAAAAAAGCTGTGCATGCGGGGAAATAGAGGTTTGTGCCCTAAAAAGAGGTGTGTACTGTTAGAAATTCAGCAACATAAATAACTCTTTTTTTTTTTTAAGCAGCCTGCGGTGTAAGTCGGCACGCTGACTTTAAACCATTCGCGTTTCAAACCAAACGATCGACAATACTCGCGGACCGGTACACCTAACAATTCCCGCATTTCAAATACTGAAATGCGTTGTTTGCTTTACTAGTATTGAAGGAAGACACAAAACTTTAAATTTTTATTTATAGCACGGTGAGGATTTTGATATCAAATCTTTGTACTCTTGACCTTTTTTCCACTTTTAAACTTTTTAATTTGTCTTTCCAAAGTTTACAAATTCGAAGTTCCTTTTTCAAATAATGCGTAAATTAAATAAACAAAAAGATCAATAAATCAAATAAATAAGCCAGTTAAAACTATCAATCAATAAAGGTGTATTGATAAATAATCTCAGTAGATGCAATCTCATAACCCAAAAGGCTAAAAAAAAATCATCAAGTTTGCAGAAACTGAGTTTCCCGCAGCGCTACCTCACTTCCGGTAAAACGGCGCTGGTAATACTCACTGTGACGATTTGCTGAGTAATTTTGCTTCGAAAGAGGACCCCAGTTGACGCAAAATTCAGCCGTTTTTATTATAATTTTGTCCGACGGGGGGGACTCTCTCGTTCTTCAGTTCACCACGTCGCAGCTGAAACTGTTATTTTAAAGTAGCAACTGACCATCATGGCTACCCCAACATGTTTATGGTCACGTCTGCCATAACTTAAACCTTAAGTTCCTGAGGAATAGGCGCTTAACCGGCAATAATTGGTCATTTGCGAGAAACGGGCAGTCCTATTCGGAAAAAAAATACGCGACCACCTCAAAAGCAACACGGGGGGGGGCCCACACTTTCGTCGAGGGGGTACATTTTGGTAGCAATGATCAAGTTTTTATTTATCGTTCAAAGTTTGCCGTAGTGATAAAAGCGCCATGTTAGTGATCTGGGGACGAATTGAGTTGGCAGTTCGAATCCGGGTCATGCCACTCCGACGAAACGTAAGTGCATAAAGGTGGCTTACTGTACTTCGTTATTTCTAGTGTACTATTTTTGCTGTTTGGCTTCTTGTCCTCTTTCTTAAAAGAAATTAAATTAGGAGAAACTGTTGAAAAAAAACGTTGATAAAATAGACAAAAATGCTATGTGACATCCAATGCAGGTATAAGAACTTAATAAAATTATATCTCAGTCGTAATGAGCCATTCAACAATACAAGGGGGGGGGGGTCCATTTTCTACCTTTATTTATGACCTCCATCACTACCGGCGACTGAGCTTCCAATTTTATCAAAAATTCTAGATGTTTTTTTTGTCTTAAATCGTCAACAATTTCTGCAATTTTCGGCATTTTTATTGCGTTCGCCTTGCAACTCCGCTACTACGTCTTGAATCCATACTTATCATGATAACATAAAATTTCATGTTAGCGACCTCCATCACTAATAACGACGACTGAGCGACTGAGCTTCCAATTTCATCAAAAATTCTAGACGGATTTTTGTCTTAAATTACCAGAAGTTTTCAACAATTTCTTTCTGCAATTTCTGACAATTTCGGCATATTTAGTGCATTCGCCTTCCAGATCTTCTACCGCCTCTTGAATCCACACTTATCATAAGGCGGGATGACATAAAATTTCAAAGAATTTTCCTTGTTTCTGATTCAAACGAGTTTCGTTCCTACCTCAAAAAAAATACACATATACGCAATTATTATCTGAGCCACCTTGTTCTACACGCAGGAGGATCTGATGATCCAATTTCCCCACCCTTGGGTGAGATCTGACACTTTTCCACGCAGAATTTTGAAAATGATTAAGACATCAATCTTCCAAGATTTCGATTCGCGCCAGGATCCGTGGAATGTGGTCCTCCTTCTCGCCTCGGGCATTCCTTGCATTCCATTAGCCATTTCTTAGATCACATCC
>JAHWFP010193254.1:0-11541 GCA_023313725.1 Lithobius niger
TTGTACTGTTGGAATCATTATCACAGGTTCAAGGCGTGGCCAGAATGCATTTTTTGACTCACCCTGGGAGATTTCAATCCTCCAACCGACAATTGGCATACCAGAATGGCGGATAGACAGTGACTAAGACATTGTTTCGTGCTCATGTTATGCAAATATACTTCATTTTGTTATAAGGATATTTGAGTAGTGATGCATCGTTTTTTTTTCTGGACGATGCAAAAAATAATTTGAGATTTCTAAAGGACTCTATACGCAACTATACTTCAACCGCTTTTTGCTGACTTGGCATAACAATCCAAGAAGATTTCACCACTAGCAAGACCATGCAAGACATAACTTTAGATTTTTAAATTTTTCAACAGTTGTATCCACCCACGAGGCAGTTGATTATGGGCCGATCCCTAGTTCTGGAACGGCATAACTTGCTCTGCCTTCAAACCCTAAAGTTGTCCCAGCATTGGCATTCAGAATTCCTCGAAACTGCTAGGGATTCGACAACTTCTGTTTATGTATTGCCGCATTCATTTAGTAGAAACTGGAAACCAATCGTAAATACATAATGGTTGAAACTAGCAAATAGCGTTCGGCGAGCGGGATGGCCTCGTTTCATAAATGCGTCCTAATGGTGGTCTTCGAAATTCACTGAAGCCCTAAAAATACACAGAATGCCTAAAAATTGTCGTCCAGGATTTACGGTTAGCTAAATAGATTTTTACCGTATCACACCCGGGAAACCGACAGTCAGCGCCGTCCTATGTTTGTTCAGCTGATGAAGATGGGAAAGAAAAGTAACTTTAGCAGACGGAAAAAAATTATTCCGGTTTTTTTCTTTTTTGCTTCTCCTTTTCCCGGAAAAGCAGCAGCTGCAGAAAACAAAACCTTTTCTTCCTTATCGTGTTCCGTGTCTTATGAAATAAAAGTGAAGTGTCTTCTGGGAATGTTTATTATAAACACGGTCGGATCATTTAAATCAATAAAGGTAGTTAGTGGTCGAAATATTGAAGGAGTTCGCTAGTCTAATTCCATGGTCGTAGCTAGCCTACGAAGTTAGGGATTTGGTGCCCTGCCCCCGCCCCCCTCCGGTTAAAGAGTGGCTCTGAGGAATGGAAAGTAGTTACGCATTACCAATAGTACTGTCACACCCTTTTCAGTCAAAAATCGCTTAGCACATAACAGGACGAATTCATTGACCTCCAGTCCGGGGTTTTTCAATTTTTGTAGGAGGTGCAGATATACGATAAGATCGAGATTTGAGTGTTTATTTAACATTTCTGTAATGCGTGGCGCAGTGGCAACCCGCACCACTGCACTGTGACTGAGGTTGACGCTAATGACTAGTTGCGTTAAGCCTCAACATTAAGCCTCAATACCCTCCCACCCCTCTCTATTTTTCGGCATCATTCAGTCGATAAATAATTATGTACTGCAAAGAACTTAGTACAGGAAAAAGGAAAGTTTTTTGTTTTTAATTATATGATTATTAACGCTTTGCTTCGCTATGTGGTAGCACAGAAGACGGATCGAGCACACACCCTTTTTCATATACGTTGATTTGAAAAGGCATGGGGCTGCCTAAGTATATCAACTGCAAGGTTAATGTGATTTAGATTGTGAAGTAGAAAACGCGAGCTTTATGCCACACCAATAAACTAACAACTTGGTGCCATTTGTCTTCATTTTCCATGATGATGCAATCTGCTATCGCCCCAAATTGCACAGATAAGTAATGGTGCATCGGCCGGGAACGAACTTTGACCGCCCACGTGGTAGCCGATCAAACGCACCCGGACTTTAGTACATTTCTCTACGGTCGAACTTTTGACTTTCTCACGCGAGTGGCCACAAAACGCACTGATTGGAGTATTTTTCTGTGGCTAAAACACCGTTTGAACACGACTCTAGCAACACGAGAGCAGTGTGGAGAACATTCTGCGACTGCACCAGTGAAGCAAAGGTTTAATCCTAATATCTATATATATATATATATATATATATATATATATAATACGCTTAGGTTGGGCAAGCAAATTCATCATTATGAATTATGCACTACAATGAAAGAGGGCGAGCGACCGACAATAACAAACAAACGGGTGTGGCCTGTAACAATCAGTAACAATCGAAATATTGTTTTAATAATGCTACCTCTTAGAGCAGACTTGAAGAGTTTCAAAGTTGGTTCAGTAACAATCACTGCATGCACGACCGTTGCTGGATTTATTGCGCTTGGTGTCAGAACGGAGAAACTGGCAATTGAGCGTCCTCCATTGAAAAAAGACAAATCAGCAGGGGGACATATGGAGGGGGAGCAGGATGGGGACGGGGGATAGGAAATCCGGGTCTGGGACGGGGAGACGGTGCGGGACGAGAAAGGGGTTGGGGGGGGGGGGCAGGGCATGGGGGAAAATCAGACCATACAACTGGGTAGGCCGCAGGAGGGTTCGGAGGAGGAAGCAGGAGGCAGCCTCTTTTAATTCCATACTGCCCACTACAGTATTTCGCTCAGGTATGCAGGCATCAGCTAGACCGGCGTATGTTACGCCGGGGGTACAGCTAGTATATATATATTTTTTTTTTTTTAGCCTTGCAGATTTGATGCCAGAAAGCACTAGAGTAGGAGATACCAACGCTGAAAAAGGCAACTCGGGACACACTAGTACTCTCGCATTGCTCCAACTGCCTGTCTTTTAAAAGCCGGAAAAACTCGGACCAAATCTTTAAACCGTGAAACGGGTTACGAATTGCCAAAAACGTCAAAAATTGTACCACTTTCACTTTAAGTAAGCCTGTTGAATTGATAAGCATTAATTTATACATGACACTCCATCACGCTAGCATCAGATTTCAAATTATCTGCTCAGTGCTTATACCATGCGCCGTGGCTGTTTGCTGTGACGTGCATGTCACGTGACTATGGGCTAGTCCTATCAGACGGCCAAACAGCCGCTGTTCTCGTTCATCATTGGCTAACTCATGGTGACGTCACGGCAAACAGCCATTGCGTGTGGTTTAAGCACCCTTAACATATCGAAGCATCGCAATCCTATTTCATCATTAGACGTTTCCCTCGTTGACATCAGCCTTCGTGCAAGTTACGAGCGAGCAGCTCTTCGCACCAAGAAAACTGTCCTTGTCCAGTATATAAGTAACCAACTCAGCAACATTACGGCTAAGACTAAGTCCGCGTTAGGAGCTGTACACAAGGTTTATTTCACGAAAACTGACAAATAAAGGTGGAAGAAACGTGCCTATAGCAGACAAGAACGGATGCTCACGGTGAAGGTTAAGAAAACAGTAAGTATGACATGTAACTTCTGTACCGTATCCTTCGTGTTGCAGAATTACAAACACGAAAAAATGACGGGCACAGGGTATAACTTCACCGAGGTGCGAATAAACCTGATGGCGCATCCTCTTCCCTATCTTCGCACCACCAAAATAACTATTTGCTTACCTTACGGGATGGAGTTTTGTGTAAGGTGATCAGTTAAGGAGTGATCCTAAGGTACGATTCAAGAACTACTAAACGATTTGTTATGAGATTTTTGGTGATGTCATGGCTGGAGACAATCACGAACATAAAAAGCCAAGAGTGCTACAAGAAAATACTGCACGACGTTTGGAAAAATTTCTTTTTTTCGTCATCAGGTTTTCACATAAAATTCACATGGCAAAGCCACCTGTTCTTAAAAGGAGTACATAATAACTTAAAAACAATAAAATCCGTAATGTCCCCTCTCAAAAGAGGCGAAAATATGGCAAAGGACAAGCCTCACCTTTTCCTTGGGAAACCAAGTTGCAAGTGATCTGTATGCAAATCTGGCTACTTGCGTCGTTACGTCATTTCGAGGCTTGGTGTTTTGTTATTACATTTTCTTTTTTTTCTTTTATCATTTTCCAATTTTAGATTTTTAATGATGGGGAAATATAAAAAAAAAATGATTTTATTGTTTTTAAGTTATTATGTACTCCTTTTAAGAACGGACGACTTGGTGGGTTTGCCATGTGAATTTTATGTGTAAACCTGATGACGAAAAAAGAATTTTTTCGAAACGTCGTGCAGTATTTTCTGGTAGCACTCTTGGCCTTTTTATTTTCGTAATTCGTAACGTGTGCTTTCTCTATTTTATTATATGAATGGAGACAAGACATTGGTGGGACAAGAAACGGATGATCTTACCAAAAGGTCTTTAACTGCTAACTTCTTAATTAGGCATCTCGCACTGGAGGCTTTAACACACTAGGTAGTTTTGCTAGGGAATTCCAATCAGAACTTCCTAACACGTCACGATCCATATAAGGACGAGGCATCGTTGGGCACTTCTCTTTAATAAAATACAGGAGTGGCTGAGACCAGACTCAAGTGGGGACTCCTCTGACCCTTGCTAACGATCAAGCCACATATCCCCATGGCATCATGCCTCACAGTTAATAAATTAGAAACTTGTTTGAAACAAAGGATACATTCATTACCATGATGGCATGATTGGAAACAAAGGATTATTTTATCGGACGACCATGGTAAAATGCTATCAAGGTCTTTCTACTGCTAACATCTTAACTATAGTATATGCATCACACCACACGGTTATTATTTACAAACTTGTTCAGAACAAAAGATTCGTTCATTGCCATGATATCATTCGTGAAAACAAAGGATTCATTCAGTGCCGTTGATGGCATAAACAGAGACAAAGAATTGAGCCAACAAGAAAAGAATTACTTTGTCGAAATGCTATCAGGCCCTTTCTATAGAGCAGTGACATTTGCCGCCATATTTGCATCAGTATGGGTTTTGGATGGCATAACTACAAGGTGCACTACATAAAAATAGACGGAAAAGCAACGGAAGAGTTGATTTCTTAGGCTTAAAATAACGTTGTTTTCTCCAACAACAAAAATCGCGCGTTTTAGGTCTAAGAAATCACTCTTCACAGCATCGGCTTCAGTATGACGCCCTTCTGTTTCTCTCTGCAGTGCCCCTTGCAGCTAACCCATTAAGGCTCCGGCATAGAGTTATATACAATAATACTACGTCGTGTCACTGCTCTATTGCTTAGACGTCACACCATGGCAATAAAATGGGAAACATATTTGGACGAAATGACTCATTCACTGGCCATAATCACACTGGTAATAATAAGAATGTCATCACACGTGAAATGGTTACTACGACTCGTGAATGGCAATACCAATATTAAGGCGTTTAGAGAAAAATGTTTGGTTGTACAACTTATGATTAATTGCAAGATTTGTTTTTGCAATGCCTAAAAGGAAATGACTAAGGATACATAAACAAGTGTGGACGACTAGAGTTACTCAGCCGAGTGTTGCGGTGGTAACACAAAAACTTGATGTCGAATTCTGTACAAACGGTACCTTTGTTCAACTGCTCAGGATTCATCAAAACAGTTGTTTTGGTCGTAATCAACAAACATTCGCATTATGCTGTTGGGGAATACTTTTAAGAAAATATTACCTAAAGTGTCCGCGGCCTATCTTGAGTTCGCCCCAGAACGAATACAGATAATCGAATGTATGTTTTCGATAGCAGAGCACCTTGTTGACATCCTAGATGGTTGCAAAAAAAATGGCGGCCGTCTATTAAAGCCGCTCCCTCCAGGAAGATGTAGCCGCTCGTAAAATACCTGCAGGGCTCAAGATACGATGCGCGCACAATAAGTATGCAACTGAGTACGGATGACCTTGGTTACTTGGCCGAGCAATAGGTTAACAATTTAGTGACCACATAAACCCGCTGAAATGTACATCCCCAACACAAATTCCCACCTGGATTTTGATTTGAATTGAAATCAACAGGTATTCATTCAGTCATATAACTAAGAAAAGGCGACCGAGAAAATACGCGAACGGAAGTCTGCGATCACAGTTTATGAAGAAGCTTTGTGGTGTTGAGGCAGCGCATTGCTTAGGACCAACAGCATAGTTGTCATAATAACTAACAAATATTACCGTTACCTAAATCTTACGAAAAAGGCAGAGAAACTATGTTAATACTATTCGCCCAATATCTTCGAAAACATTAGAAGTATGAATTTCATCTCCAAACTCCTAAATTTTGTATACCATGCTAAATTTTGTATACCATGCAACATTGCCACGAAATTTTTAGCAGATGAGAACAACAGAGCGAATGTCATCGTTTCCTACACACACCTATAAGAGTAACTAAAAAAAAAATACACACACACAAAATCGTAACTTCGTACGGTATTCAACGTCGCTTGTTTCATGCACTTGGACAAGCTACACTTTACAGTTTTTAATATTTTTTCCGACAATAAAATATTCGTGTAAGAGCGGCAACGTATATAACCTTTACCGATATTTACAATTTTTGGCAATCGTCAATAGAGCCGGATTAGGCCGCCTAAAACGCGAAGATGCCCAAGGAGGTTTCCCCCCACCCTACAAGATGCCTTGTTTTTAAAAATTATTTATTTTTGAAAAATTTGAAATGAATGCGTACGAAAACTGCATTCCTAAATTTCAGGCAAACGTTTCAAATTAATACTGAATTAGTACGGATCCCCACTCCCGATTTACTACTGCTGGGGAAGCTCACGGCATTCCCCCAGGTCACTTTGTGGAGTCCCCCTTGCCTCCGACAGCGGCCTCGAGGACACTGCAGTACATTCACGGGGAGGCTGGACCCCTCCCAATCCGACCCTGGAGGAACAGTGCGTGATTTGTCCGTCCACAGACTTTTTTTTAATTTCCTAGCTGAAAATTAGCCTGAAAACTACTTTGCAAGAATTGTTCTTTCCAATCTCTGGCCTATATTAAGCCTCACGATGCTTTTGTGGTTTTTTTTTTCCATGGGTGAGGGGGCGAAAAAGAGATATTCTTCTTTTACATTTTTACCTTTAATGGCTTGAAGTTTGTTGTTGTAAATTAAGAATTGTATTATGCAGATTTTATTACCTTTAGGTTCGCCTACTGGAGGATGTCGCATAAAAAGACGGGTAAAGGTTAAAGAAACTAACGAGTTTTGGGGAGGGAGAGAAACAGCCATTCGAGCTCTGGCATAAAACTGTGTCCTAGAGGAGGAAATGGGTTTATTCAGGGTCTGTTCGTTCTGCGTCTTACACTCTTGTAGCTCTCCGACCACAATACTCCTTTTTTCACAGCAAAAAAGAAAGATATTTTTTGACAACTGATCCTTTTTATTGCTTACTCCTAAAAGCTCCACCTTTTGTTGTCCGGAACTACAAATCTTGCAATGTCCGTTTCGCTAGTCATTATTCTGAGGTACAGTGACCATTGTCCAGACTTTGGCATTACGAGTGAGCATTGGTCGACATCGTCTTTTGTTTGGCAATGTAAGGAAGAACTCTTGTTTAAAGGGATAAGCCATGATGAAAACACATGCGTGCACCACCCTTTGGCCTTTCCGAAATCTTAAAACACAAAATCAACCAAACAGATCCATTAGGTTTAAAAGCCAGAGTAAGTTGAGATGGAACGTTCAGTACCAAGCACTTGATTTCTACATTGGGTTCAAGGAGTAGCCAGAATGTATTTTTGATTAGTCACACTCACACGCGTGGTAAACCATATCACGGATTCAAGGAGTGGCCAGAATGTATTTTTGACTCACACTTGTACTGTTGGAATCACTATCACAGGTTCAAGGCGTGGCCAGAATGCATTTTTGACTCACGCTTAAATGGTGGGGAATCCTTATCGCAGGTTCAAGGAGTTACCAGTATGTCTTTTTGACTAGATGCGCTTACACGGTAGGAATCCTTATTACAGATTCAACGAACGGTCAGAATGCATTTTTGACTGACGGTTAAATGGTGGGAATCCTTATCGCAGGTTCAAGGAGTTGCCAGAATGTCTTTTTGACTAGATGCACTTACACGGTGGGAATCCTTATTACAGGTTCAACGAACGGTCAGAATGTATTTTTGACTGGCCACACTCACACGCCGGGAATCCAGTCTGTTTTCAATTAATATACCCTCAAAGCGCTTGTTTTTTTTTCCAGCTTGAATAAGGGTAAATGTATACCTTTTATTTTAACAGACTTAAAGCGTTTGTTTTTCCTGACCTAGTTAAAAATAAAATTAGTAAAAACTGAAAACTTCCGTTTTGAATACGAAGATAGTGTTAGGGTGTATTTTATAGGGGAAAAGGGTATCCTTAGCACACTAAACAATCTCTCACTGGGTTGTATCCCCAGCATTTTCAAACAAAATGACACAAAAATAGTAGCACACCGGAATCAGTACATTAGAGAAAGAGCAGGTATCTGAGAGAGAAAATGAACTAATTCGTTTGAATTTGGAGCCATGCACAATTGCCAACACTGAAACTTTTATATTTTGCCTGGGGATTGAGAAAATGAAACAACGGAAAAAATTTATTCGTTTCAGTGGAAGAAAGACACCAAAATTATTTTTTTAATACCGTTGTACACGTATAATTTATTGTTGTATACAAACACGAAAATTGCTGCGAAGATAAGTCGTCACAAATAAGAGTATACCTCTTGTCACTCCCGCTCGCTTCATTTTAAACACCTAAATTTAATTTTTAAGACTCCCCAGAAATTTAGGTGTTTTTTTTTTTTTTTTAGTAAACTGTGCTTGATATAAGGTAAAGCCAATTATCAACATAAAAAGCTGCCGTAAGTCCTCCAAGAACACCTTGGTTCGTCTCATGAAAAGGAGGTGTGGTAAAAAAAAAACTAATATTTAGCAATATTTTCTGCTATGTCAGCTTAAATGCTTTAACGAAGTGATAATTCTGGTGTGTTTGCTACGAAACTCTTTTTCAGACTTAATTTCCCGAGACCGAAGTTTTCGAGGGATTTGTTGGAAATTAGTTGAATTCCGCCAGTTCGTTTTTTTTTTCCCAACAGAGAATTAAACATGGCGGCGAAAACGGAAACGGAAACGGAAATTTAGGTTGCGTTGAGAACTCGGTGAAAAAAAAAAGATTGAGTGAACAAATGTAACATTTTTATTCCCTAACTCCATAGTTCTCATCAAATGGTTCGAAAGCCATGCTAATTTTAATTTACAAATTGGTAGCGGGTCGTCCCGTTTAAAGCACTGTCTCACTTTAGCATCAGGCATAACGCGTGATTTAGTTTTCACAATTAGAAATGGAGCCACTACCAGGAGCAATACCAGAAGAGGGTTGCGGAATAATGATCATTTTTCAATAGTCAAGAATACATTTCGAACTGGAAAAATAATCGAGCGCTTGAACGAGGCGTTTTATCAGTTTGGGAATGCAACGAATGATTAACAAAAACGATGCATTCTTAAACAAATCTTAGTAAACAAAGATTGTGCGACCAGAGAGCAGTTAGTTGGTCCACTACGAGTTCCGGACGGTTTGTTTCTCAGAGAATACACTATATTGCACCGTGGTGTGACGTCATATTACCCGTTTCTGCCAGAGTAGCCAGAACAAACAATCTAAAATGCATCTGAATCAGGGCCTTCGTAAACCACAATCCAAACTCAACCAAACTCATCCAGTCTGGAGGCAGAGCAGAGTTTACTCATGAGACTTCTGTGTGTTAACGGTACCAAACTGCCTCCAGTTGGTTGAGTTTGTACACAACGGAGTCTTTTTTTTTTTTTTTTTAATAATACCACTCTGTTTAGGCTACAGTTGTTAGCCGACGAGAAAAAACGTTTACGTTAGGCAAAAAAAGCAAACTATAATCAACGGAGATTAGTTTTTTTTTACGAGTTTTCGCTTATCGAGTTTCCGTTTCCGCAACATGGCCGCCTCCTTCGTTCAATCCTTGGCCTGAACCGGAAGCAAGTTTGTAACCTGAAAAAAGGCTTATTATCCTTCCTATTATACCAAATATCGTTCTTCTTTGTTTGAAAAGGGAATAAATACTCCTTTGCATTAAAAACAAGAGAGACTAAGCCGAAAAACATTATGACATAATACAAACTCGGTCAATTTTCAGTGGTGTCACCAGATGTAATCCCCCTAGAGATACGAAAGTTATCGACGACTTTTTTCTAACCGAGTGCTGCTTAGGCAGACATTAACTTTGAAAGTTCTCTTCTAAATACTAAAGTGTGCGTGGCCTATCTTGAGTTCGCAGCAGAACGAATACAGATAATCGATTGTACGTTTTTGGCGACAGAGAGTGTCTTTTTGATATCCAAGATGGTTACAAAAACAATGGCGGCCGTCGATTAAAGCCTCCCCCTACAGGAAGACGTAGTCGCTCGTAAAATACTTCCAGGACTCAAGATACGCCGCGCACACAATAACACGAGGGTTGAACAAATAAGAAAATTTTCAATACCTAATGGGATACCGAGTGTGGGAATATCCGTGAAGAATTGGGGGCCATAATTTCTTTCACTAGTCGGTAAAACTATCGCCTATAGGGGAGAATCCTTGTGTAATTACAGGATCGTCCACATTTAGTGACAACAAAATAAAAATTCTCGGGTAATCCTAAAATCTGTTTACGTAAAGAAGAAAAGAAAGGTAAATATTTAGGTAAACTTGTCGTTGGTAGTCAGGATGTAGTCATAAAATAAAACGAGCCTATCCAGAATAGACCCTCGTACAACGGGCGGGGAAACAACCGAAAAAAAACTCGTCCATATACAATTGCCTTCACCAGGATCGAACCCGGGTCTGTAGAAGACCGAGATGTGCAGCAAGGACAAAGACGAATATCGAATCTGACGACCCAGTGCTCGCGGATAACCGTGAACAAGCGTTTGAAACACGCATAGCATACTTTATTTAAAACACCTGAATGTTTTAAGGTTCCTGCTTTCTTTGTAAAAGGCTGCCAGGAATTTTAAGTGTTTTAAATAAAGTGTGCTTGCGCGTGTATGCCAGTACTCTGGAACGCCCACAGAGTAGTGTTAAAATATCATAATACGAATATCGGGTTTTCCTAAAAAATTTTAGGTTCAACACCAGAAAATTCATAAATATGAGGTTTTCTGTGATTTTGGTGTTAAGAAGAGGGCTAAACGTAAACAAAATGTTCTGTTCCTCCTTATCAGATGAACCAAAAGATGATAGATGCATTCGCATCTGTAGGATGTGGGAGTGTACATGCTGTACAGGGTTTCCACTAAAATACTGAAATAATTGCCCTAAGGTTTCCGGATTGTCCAGAGTAGAGTTCAATTTCCAGGCTGTTTACTGAAATTTTAGGAGGGAATTTTCCCGCACATTTTACCAGTTTTGCTATAGTTATTAGGGCTCACTTAGTGCATACACGAGTAGCCAGATTTAGTGAATTTGTAGGTGTTAACACAGAAGTACAAGGACAAATTTTATTTTACCACAATGTCGTAGCAAAATGTGTTTCACTTAGGACTAGGCCTAAAAGTGTGGCTTTGTTTTATTTCCTTTAGTTTTTCTGTTGTTTTTTGTGTGTGTGCAATATCGAAAAATTCCCTGAGTTTTCCCTGATTCACAAATGTAGTTTAAATTCCCTGCGTATTCCCTGATTCTAAAATGTAGTTTAAATTCCCTGAGTTTTCTCTGATTCTCAAATGTAGT
>JAHWFP010193256.1:9608-20144 GCA_023313725.1 Lithobius niger
CACTGAAGCCACTATTTGATTACGATATTGCTTTGCGGAGGGAGAGGATTGAATGAAAGGGGGAGTGTTACACAAAGAAAAATTGAATCGTTGCATTGAACGATCAAGCAGCACCGAAGCCACTATTTGATTACGATATTGCTTTGCGGAGGGAGAGGATTGAATGAAAGGGGGAGTGTTACACAAAGAAAAATTGACTGTTGCATTGAACGATCAAGCAGCACCGAAGCCACTATTTGATTACGATATTGCTTTGCGGAGGGAGAGAATTGAATGAAAAGGGGGAGTGTTACACAAAGAAAAATTGACTGTTGCACTGAACGATCAAGCAGCACCGAAGCCACTATTTGATTACGATATTGCTTTGCAGAGGGAGAGGATTGAATGAAAGGGGGAGTATTACACAAAGAAAAATTGAATCGTTGCATTGAACGATCAAGCAGCACCGAAGCCACTATTTGATTATGATATTGCTTTGCAGAGGGAGAGGATTGAATGAAAGGGGGAGTATTACACAAAGAAAAATTGACTGTTGCATTGAACGATCAAGCAGCACCGAAGCCACTATTTGATTACGATATTGCTTTGCGGAGGGAGAGGATTGAATGAAAGGGGGAGTGTTACACAAAGAAAAATTGACTGTTGCAGTGAACAATCAGGCTGCACCGAAGCCACTATTTGATTACGATATTTCTTTGCAGAGGGAGAGGATTGAATAAAAGGGGGAGTGTTACACGAAGAAAAATTGACTGTTGCACTGAACGATTAGGCAGCACCGAGCAAATACTGAGAAACAACCACGGGTCACATAAATCCCCGGGCGAAGCTGGGTACGATGCTAGTCTGAAATACGGCGCACAAGGGTGAAAGAACCCGCCAAGTTTCAGCCAATCAAAGTAGTGATAGCGGAGCAAAAAGGGCTGCCACCAAGTTGCTACATTAGTTGCCAAGCTAATTCCAGCGACTATTACCTGAAACATTAAATCAAAAACTTGACCATTGCTACAGATAGTAACAATGGTCAGGTTTTTTATTTAAACTTTGATCTAATACTCAGTGGGATTAGCATGGCAACTAATGTAGCAACTTAATTGGTGACAGCCTTTTTGCTCTGAAATTACTCCTTTGATTGGCTGAAACTTGGCGGGTTCTTTCACCCTTGCGGGTCTTGTTTCAGATCTATAAAATAAGCTAAAAAACTGCTTTGTAAAAGTAAACGGTTTGGCCTTGACGGTTAATGAACGAACCCTTAGAAGTGATTTAGCCTATCTCCATGTCCGTGCGACCCGTGCAAATAACCGCTTCATTCTGTGTGCGCCGGCCATGTTTCTGCGCCAGCAAGTTCCATTCAACATGAATGACGACGGACCGTTTTCCCCGTCATGTCCGTTGTTCCTCTTATCAACCATAGACTATCTACGGGAACGACACAGAGCTTGCGCTGCGAATCCGCTCCATTTGAAAGTCCATTTTCGTCCGTCTGATAAATGTGCTGAGCATTTCTTGGTGGTTGAGACACAAAGGTGACGGGAGCTCACACGACCAATCGAAAATTATCAAAATTTCAGCAGAAAAATTCCCAAAGTAAGTGTAGATGACAAGCAACAACACAAGCACTAACCACCAGTTGTCGGCATTAGTGACCTTACTTCAGTATATGAAATAATCTTGCATTTGGTTATTTTAATTTAGTGACTGGGGTGATGTATATATATACAATATATACAATACAATATACAATATATATATATATTGTATATTGTATTGTATGTATTGCGGGAGCCTTCCAAATGCAAGATTATATATATATAATTACACAAGAGGTCAGTCAGCAGGCGTTGGCAACGGCAACGACACCATGCGTCTGGTAGAAGGGAAAGCATTGCGGGAAGGCTCCCGCAATATATACAATACAATATACTATACTATATATATATATATATAAACCAAATGCAAGATTATATATATATATATATATATATATATATATATAATTACACAAGAGGTTAGTCAGCAGGCGTCGGCAACGGCAACGACACCATGCGTCTGGTAGAAGGGAAAGCAGTGCGGGAAGGCTTTTCAGGACAGTATGTTTCTCGAAGAGGGAGCTTCGATCGAAACAGCCTTGAACCTTATTTATTTCCGCCAACATGAACATACATGAACATACATAGAATATAATAGAAGTGATCATTAAAAAAGGAGGAATCAAAAATTTTTCCCACCAGGGCCATCCCACATAAATAGCCACCACCGCCGCTCTACAAATCACTTCTTCCCTGCTTCGTTAGGGAGAGGTCGTCCCAGTTCAGCTTTTGCGCTGACTGGGATTCACTTTTTATATTTTTACTTTTTAATTTTGCCTTTTACTGCTCTGGCTTGCCTTTCTTTAAAATGGGAAACCATTTAAGTGTATCTTGTTGACTTGTAGCTTATGCTATAAAATATTTTTGCTTGACAACGGGATGATAAATCCCGAAACGTCGCATTTTAATGTATACATGTGCACTTGCTGGCTTTTTAAAACATTAACTACTTTTAGTGCTTTTATTCTGTCAATAAAAAAGGAGGCTCATGAGCCGTAGGGGAAGGAAATATCATGATATGCATTAAAAAAATCATGACTATTTCATGACTAATTGGAGCAATGACTTGTCATGATTTTTTATGATTTATCATGATCTGCTATCGTGATTTCTCTTGATTCACTATGATTTATCATCATGAATATGCACCATCATGAACATCATGATAAATCATGACTACTATTCATGACAAATCATAATAAATCATGATAGTCATTGCCCCAATTTTTGATGGCAATTTTTCATAAGGGCGAGGAGGGGTGATTTGAATCATATGATGTGCTGATGTATCCCATGCATTCATGGAAGAATATAAAAGAAGTGATCATTAGAAAGAGGGGATCCATAGCAATGGGTGAAGAGATTTGAGTCACATGATGCGCTGATTGAGTGAGCAAAGCGAACGAAAATCGGCATTTGTTAGCCAGTGTGCACAACAATTTGAAGAAATTTAAGTCGGTCAAACATGAAGTTACGTAATATGAGCTACAACACCACCCGAGTGTAGCACAGGCTTCAGATAGTTTGGGAATAAAGCGGTCTCCGTTTTGCCGGTGCAGCTTTGTCCGAGACGGAGAGGGTCGACGGACACGGTATGGTATGACACCGCCTTAAGTCTTGCAGTTGTGTTTTTCCAAGATAATTGAACTGCACCATAACTTGTAGGAAGACCAAACAAACGACAAATCAAGGCAAACGAAGAGGAACACAGCTGGAAGGAGGAAGAGGCAGGCGTCACGTTTTTTTTTTACGGTGGAAGGGGGATGAGGAGGGAGGAGTGACTAATGGAGCTACTTTTTTTCTGGTTTTCTTGTTTTTCCCCCCTTCTGCGGGGGTTGTAAATTTGTAATAGTCGTCTCTGTTCAGACAGAACTACTTTGAATGGTGGAAGCTCACCCCAGGCGCAGAAAGGTAAAAAAATATAACATTTTTAGTATAATCTTTTAAGTGCTCTATGCATGCCGCATGCATGACCAAAATGCATGCAGTTTGGTTCCGCCCCAACATCGATTGTGATGGTCTCAAAAGCGACCCTAGCACGCCTATCAACAATGATTGTCACGGTTGTCAACAGTTGTCAATCCTTTTTCAAACGTTCTTCGTAGAGCAAACCCTTCAGTGAAGAACAGTGCCTGGTGTCGGCTCTCTGAACTTGTTCCACAACCTGGAAATATCACCATTGTAATAGGGTGACCAGGCGTGTACATAGTCTTCAAATTTTGCTCGGATAAACGTCATATACACTCTCGTATAGTACTCGTAAGTGTCCACGATTTGAACATAGACCTTGGAATAAAGAACGTTTTCTGAGCATCATTCACAACTTGTTGCACCCGATTATGGAACTTAAGTTGGTTGTCCACAAGGATGCCCAAATCTTTCACGATGGTGTGTTCTGCTGATCAAAGCTGCGTCTTTCACTTCGTATAGAGAAGTGACAATCACTCCTTATTCACTGCTAGTTCGTATCTGTCACGGATTGTTAACCGTGAAAGGAAAGGAAGGCAACTGAAACTTCATGAGTAACTATAAACTAAACTTAACATTTATTCCTTACGGAATTCTCAGTTTTTAAACGCAAAAACTAGTTTGCCTGTTGCTAGGCTCAACATGTTTCAGTAACTATCGCTACTTAAAACAATATACAAAACAATAGAAAAAAGGCAGCATTGCTGCCCCAAAGGAAACTCAATTGTCACGGTTAACAATCCGTGACAGTATCTGGAGTCAATCCTTGAGCTAACTGCAAAGGGCACTGACTATAGAGCTAACTACAAGGGGCACTGACTATACAAGCAGGTAAAAACATTAGCGTAGTTTGTCTAGCCAATGCTGTGAAAGCGGCTTTTCCGGAACTTAACAATGGCCAATTTTGAGCGTTTGTTGACAGCTGCTGCAATTTTCAGCAAGTGAAATATTTTTTCTTCCTATTTACAACCTTTATATGTGTCGAATCGTAAGGGATTGGACAATGCGTTTTCTAAGCCTAAGAGATCCGCACTCCACAGCATTAGCTTGACTATATAAAGGCGCCGTTTATCAAGGATCACGCTGTCCACCCGCCAAGTTCAATAATTGTCACACTTCATTGTAACTTCATTGTAAGAGAGTCATTGTTTAATTCCTGCATTGTTGTTTCATGGCCTTAGGGCTTTGTCGGGCAGATGACCGGGTGCGGTTAACGCGCGCTAAAACCCTTTGATCCTTTGACTAGCTTTTGGTACTTTAACAGAAACCAGAGCTGAGCGTATTTCACGATGGTGAGGATAAATACCTACATGCGGCGAAACAGCTTGAAGATTGTTGAAAATAAGCAGTCTTTGTGCCCTGACAAGCAATAGTTGTATTGCAATCAAGTGCATAAACTGCATCAATGTGAACCAAAATGGCTGCCACCAAGTGGCTACATTAGTTGCCAAGCTAATCCCACCGACTATTATCTCAGACGTTAAATCAAAAACTTGACCATTGCTACCGATAGTAGCAATGGTCAGGTTTTTGATTTAACCTTTGAATCTAATAGATGGGATTAGCTTTGCAACTAATATAGCAACTTGGTGACAGCAATTTTGACTCTGATATCACTACTTTGATTGGCTGAAACTTGGCGGGTTTTTTCATCCTTGTGGGTTTTGTTTTAGATTTAGTATTTCCAGAGCGTCTTGCAGCTAGCTAAACGACTGATTTCAGATGCAACCTCAGTAGCCGTGCGTTTCTTTTCCTTGCAGCATTGCAGCACCTGCAAAAGATTGCTAAATGCCTACGTCACGCAAACGTCACTAGTGTTAGAAGACCAAAAGAAACAGCAACCTGGCGAATTAGTGCATAGAGAGCTATCAAACGGATAAGTTTAAAAATGGCGGCTGCCATGTCCGTGCGGTTGCCGTAATCGTTCCAGTCGCCGAAAAGTGTTATGGTGAAGGTTTTATTGGCAGTCGAAATGAATCAATAGGGCAGTGACACAACGTAGTATTATTGTATAGAACTCTATGCTGGAGCATATAACATGTTAGCTGCAAGGGTCACTGGAGGGGGAAAAGAAGGCCCGTCTTACTGAAGCCAATGCTGTTAGAGCGGATTTCTTAGGCCTATAACGCGCGATTTTTGTCGATTTGTTGGCAGTTTCTGACATTTTTAAGCAAGTGGAATCTTTTCTTTTCCGATTACAACCTAGCAGCATAAGGGATTGGATCCAACAACGTTTTTTTAAGGCTAAAATCCGCTCTCAAAGCGTTGCCTTGACTGACGTCGTTTAACCCTCCATTTTAATCTAGTACCCCTTGCAGCTGTCTCTCTTGTAGCCAATATGACGTCACATGACGCTGCTCTACAGAATTTTATGGTTGTGTATTTATTACTTTGCCCACGTGTAGCTTTGTGGTTTCAGTTAAATCCAGTATAACTATAAAAACACGGCCGTATTTGCTGTAGATGATCAAATTTTTATCGATGGGAAGCAGCCATCTTGTTTCCGCAGCAGAGCAAGCACCTCTTGTGGCTGCATGGTTGCAGGTAGCACTGCACGAAACCGAAAAGAGATGCATCCGCTATACACGCAGCGCTGTAAATGCAGCTAAATAGTAGGGGGAAAAAACATCCAATTAGCGAACTGCTTTAGCGCTGCTAGAAAAGAAAGAAACGCGCTATTACGGAGCTATTGATTCGGCTCTATTTGTGTGGTGTTCCACTTCGTCGAGAGTAATTTTATCTGAATGAACTCCTACGCTTTTCCACCAGCTTGACATCAACCATTAGTAGTGAAGCGAGCAGTTTTACATTTTTCTTATTTTTTTTCTTCCTTAGTTTCCTGTTTTATTAATTCTGCGCCTTCATTAAAACTGATCGACTAGTTTTCCTTTTCTTTTGAAAGTTAGGCCTAAAGCAAAACTGATGGTCCCTGCGGAGGGTTAATAAGGCTCGTCATACGCCTGTTCGGTTATAGTAGCTCGTTTCGAAACACGAGCATCACAAGTCTAGTCAACTATTGCTGACGTTGAACGTTGAATACTCCCGAGTGCCAAATACACAAACCCTAATACCAACTACCGAATAGGCAACCGAATATTGAAACTGCAGAATACCGACCATTCGGTACGTAACACTTGACGTATTCGGGCAATGCGCATAATGGGCGAATAGGCTGAATGCCGATTGATTCGGTAGAATACTTGACAGAATACTCCGCCAAATTTTGGCAGAAATTTTTTTTCTCGCGCTGACGTACTCGCTTCGACTAAACATATAACATCAAAAACCGCAACTAATCAAAAATTCCTTCCAATTAGGAATGCAACTTTTACACTTCCCCGATGTAAAATTTTTAAAGAATATTCGATTCTGTGAAACGAGATTCTGCAAAACGGGAATTCCCGATGTGTAGAAAAGCCTTCCTCGATCCGTTTTATTTTCTGTGAAACGGGATTCTGCGAAACGGGAAATCACCGCCGACCTCACCGCAAAAGGTAGACGCCCAACTTCCTGACGATAAATCTTAAATAAATGCGAGATATAAGACAAAGGCCGAGCGAACGAAGTCGAATACACAACTAAATTTGGATTGTGTGTGTATGTGTGTCTGTGTGTTCGTGTGCCTGGGGCGCGATAACGTTCGCAATTTTCTTCTGCAGCTTTGGTGAAACTTTCGTGACAAATGGGTTCTGGTGCTGCCAGGTCGGCTGGTGGGTAATCGGACAGAAGCTCACTGGACAAAACATTCTAACATAAAAAAAAACTTATTCGCCCTTCGAGTGATCGAATCTTGGAACTCGCTTAGTGAGGAGACGGTGTCCGCCCCTCTGTCTCAGCCTTTCGACGATTAGTCACCAACCAACCCCTTACCAAATTTCTCAAACGAACCTATTAACCACACCCCTACCGGGAACGGTGTTAGCGATCTTGTATCCTGCCTGTCTCCTTGTCCTTTGGGCTAAATCTATTATTATTATTATTATAAAAGCTCACCTATTATCAAAATAAAAAGGACACAAGCTCACTTCAAATTTTTTAAAATTTATTTCTAATTTATTATTTATTACACATTAGAATTTTAAATGCTCATGCAAATTGCACCCACCCTAATATTTGTTTAGTTTTATTTTATTTTATGAATTACTACATTACGTTTATGTCATTTAGGCCTAGTTCGCATTTATTATTTATTACACATTTAATATTTTATTCACTTCGATTGCTTATTTATTGTTTGCTCATCCCACACGGCTTGCTCATGCAAATTACACCCACCAACCCCCACGTTTACTGCCTGTGGAGTAAGCCAACTCAGTAAGCCAGCGCTCGTCTCTTGCATTTCTACAACAACCAAGGAAAAACGAAAGCTTTTGTTCCAAGGACACAAATACACAATGAAAAAAAAATACCTTGACGGGTCATTAAGATGGTAATGCAAACGCCAGGTATTTAAGAATAATGAATATTTAAAAAAAAATTGTTCAAGGTATTTAAAAATGGTAAATTTTTGTTTTTTTTTTGTTCAGTGAGCTTCTGTCATACAACCGTCTGGTGTTTCCCCTTCAGCCTTCCCAGAACAAAGCTCGATTCCAGGGTTCGGTGCCAACATTGACTTCACTGCAGGGTTGACTTTACTGGAGCTGCTGGAATGGCATGGTCCTCCAGCTGAACTGGGACCCGCCAAAAGCACTGACGCGACCCATCTTTTTCACAACGCAGTGTTCTAGAGCCGACCGCATGGCTTCCATATACTGAACGCTGTGTACGATTTTTCAAAGTTAGTTACCGACATATTTACCATTCATCCACTGTTCACGGCGCCAACTCTTTGCCAGGGTCGGCTGGTGTCTCCCCTTCAGCCTTCCCAGAGCAAAGCTCGAGCCCAGGGTTCGGTGCCAACATTGACTTTACTGCATGGTTTTAACGGTTTACATTGAGTGACGACCATGTTTTACATAGTACTCTCTCTCTGAATGCTCTGTGTCACCAGGTGGCGCATGAGCGCGTTGGCACAGGAGAAAGGCCAGCTGGGTAGGAAGTGACGAGCTGGGGGCAGCTCGTCACTCTCACGGTGCTTGAAAGAATAGAGCTCGAAGATGAAACTCCTACCTCAGATAATTTCGGAGATATTCGAGGTAGAGCACTGGGCAAAACAGCGTGCAGAACACGGGGAAGAAGTCACATAAGTGGAGGACTGGGCTAAATTGAACACCGTGCAGAAATCATAATAATATATTGTAGCATCTTCGCGCGGTTGAGTAATTGTGATAAAAAAACAAAATTAGTGGAGATGCCGCCAATGTAGAGAACAGTTCGAGCCTTCAAAGAAGTGATATGAACAGGACAAAACACTAGCCAAATTCCATGCCATTGACTAATATCTCAAAATGTTAAATGAAAAATGGGACCATTTATTACTCTCCGTAGCCATGTTCAATTTTTTCCACTTAACGTCTGAAGTATTTGGGATGGAACTTTGTGAATGTTTTGGTTTGTTGCTATCACTCTTTTGAAGGGCCGAACCATTCTCGAGTTGACGGCCTCCTTTACCAATTTTGGTTATCGATATGATATATTACTTTTTATTCTCAATACGGATTATACAAATATTTAGACCAGGGCCAATTTTTTTTATTTATCGTGAAGTTATTTATCATTCTACAATCTCTCGTCCAACTTGGTATGTAAATGTGACTGTAATAAGTACTGACAACCAATTTTGTAGAATTATATCCCAAAGTCCTTAAGTGACCGAAGTATAAATCCGTAGATTTGATTCATAGTGTACTACTGTACGCCACTGCTAAAGATGCCGTGTACTGCTCATGGTCAGCTGTAACCATAGAATTAAGAAGTAATGTATAACTTACGACTGTAACCTATGGCTGGTGCTATGTGCAATGCAGACTATTCCAAAAAAATTATTCTGAAAACCAGGCTTCCACGAATCGCATATCCAAAGAAATTGCGGGAAGTGGCAACAAATTTTTGGATGCATCTCAATGACGTTACGTAAAATTGTAGGATGTGACAACGCACGACTATTGCGATTATGCCATTAAGTTTTCCCACTACGCTACCGGTGTAGCTTAACACTGTGCTACCAAACTGTCGGGAATGAGCTTCGACATTGTTACCAACTATCAGCAACGCTGACCGAAGGTACTACAAAATATCAGGCCGAGACAGCCTGTACAATTAAATTTGTACGCAGCCTAAGTTTGTTAGTGAGGTTGAGGTTTGCATCTTGTTCAACACTGCTACCAAATAGCGGGAAACGCTGAAGGGAGAGTGTAATTTCAAGGGTTCACTGCAGACTTGTTAAATTCAAACTTCTTTACTTCCTCCTTAGACATAACGCAATTTACAAAAATAAACATTTAACAATCCGCACATGAATCGAGAAATTGTCCAACAAGACAGTTCGTGCATAGAGTTCTGTCCTTGTTGCGTTCTTGTTGGGAAAAACCTCTTTTGGCACCAAACCATCTTCATTATAAGGGCTCGTTCCCGCCAATATATGGAAACACTTTCGGTGAAAAGGAACGCACGTGTCTCGTACGTGGAACTGTAGCGAAAAAACCCAGCATTCCAAAGTTGGCAAATGTTTCCTCCATCGTTCGAGTAGAACAACGTAATTAGCCCTAATTACAGACATTAGGTAATTACGGTCCAGTCAGCAAGCAAAAGATGGCAACTTTACACCTCCAACCCAACGCTGTGATTCGTCCACAACAAATCACGGTAAGTGCAGGCCACTAGTGATGTATATCACCAGGAACGATGTACAGAAGGCAAAGATCGATCTCCAATCCTCTGAGCACAAACACCTCACTGCACTTTGGCTGCACTGCACACCACACCAACACTGCACAACACATTTTGCACCCTTCCACCACTGCACACTGCTGCACACTGCTGCACTCTTCTGCACCTTGCCACACACCACTGCACTCCACAACACCACTCCACATCCACAACA
>JAHWFP010193258.1:0-12671 GCA_023313725.1 Lithobius niger
TAGCCCTTTTGGCTTTCCGTGTCAAGAATATTGTAGTTGCATTAAAAATAGCATGCGAAAGGCCCTAGGCTTTGTCCATACCTACGTTTTAAGCTATAGAACTTGAAAATCTGTTGAGTGGTTCGATCTCCAAGTGAAAGTAAACAGTCGTAACAACAACATTAATGATTTCTGCCCAGTGCTCTACAATAATAATTGCTCTGCAGACGAGTATACTGCAGTCACATCAACGTCGGGTTCAAAAGGCCCTGGTCGGTGTTAATACCTACATTTTAAGGTAGGTATTGAAAATCGGTTCAGTGGTTCGGTCTCCGGGTGAGGGCAAAGAGTCCCAACAACAACAACAAGAAATGGCCATGCTGTGGACGCCGAACGGTTCAATTGTTGTCATTAAAATTTGTAATGCGGTGAAATACTTACGACACGACCCCAAATACCGAATTTTGTTGGTCTATGTCAATTTTGGGCGAAACTATAGGAGTTCAAAGTTTGACGTTTAACATGGAAGTTCATGCTGAGGCTTACATAAGGACAACTACCGCGGTCCTTGATATTAGCTTTTAAAGTTTTTGAATTTTCACATTCCTTCGCTAAACAATTCTGGGAAACCTTTAACTATTTTTACATTATGAACAGGTGTAATGCTTGTTCTAACTTTCTTAATACGTTTTTTTAAGTTAACTTTTGTTTGCAGGTCATAGAAAAGATCATTGTTAACTCTGAAGATTGATAACCAATATTTTCCCATTAAAGCGGGCTTGTACAATTTGGAAACTAAGGCATCCAAGTGTTCATTTTGGCCTTTGATATTTACTTTAAGACTGACAGAATATACCTTGTTTTCCACTATATCGGTGTATGAATGGATAGAGTACGGAATGAGCTTGAGGGGACAATCCGCAAAGTATTTCTTGTGCCACTCAATAGGGATTATTGTTGCGTCTGTCTCGGAATCAAGTTCCATTTCAAGATTAACTCCATTGAGGCAAACTAGCATGTCCTACTTACAGATTTTCATGGAATTACAATAACTATTTTATTAGTATGAAGGGGAATTGAACTTTGGTCTGCAGACTGAATTATACCAAGAGTATTGTTTTGTAACAAATAATCATCATCCAGACTCTGAACCAGACTCTGAATTTTCGGTTTCAACATCCTGTTCACTGTCAGTTTCGCATTCTAGTTTACGAACTTTCTTTTTATAACCGTACTTGAGTTTACCTTTAGGCCTAGATTTAAAACTAATGCTTGAACTGGGTTTTGAATGTTCATACGTTTTAGCAGTTCTATTAGAATTACTGCTACTTGACCTGCACGCGGCTTTTAAATTACCAACGGTATAGCATCTGCCACAAGTATAATCTCTGTATTTGCAATGGGTTTTGACGTTAATGGATTTTCCGCAACAATAGCAGACAAAATCCTTGGATGTTTTGTTATGAATTTGAGTCTTAATTGGTTTATTGGAAATGAAATTAACCGACCTAGTGTGGGCCCGAATAACGCCCTGATCAATTTCGGCAGATTTAAGAGATAAAACTAAGGATGTTGTAGCCTTTAAATCCAGAGTCTGCTTCAAAAGTTCGCGTTGTAAGGTTTCTGACCGCACACCTCTGATTTGGCGATCCCTAATCATTTCATTGTTGATACCTGTGATTTATCGAAATCACAGTACTTAGAAGTAGTAGTAAAAATGTACGCACAGCGCCACTTCCGGTTTGGCCGCCATATTGGATTGTGATGTCACTTCCGGTTTGTGACGTCATTTTTTTCCATCAAATTTCCGGTTTTTGACGTCATTTCAGGCCTAAGAAAGTGTACGAAATACAGCCACTTCCGGTCCACCATTTTTAATCCGCCATATTGAATAAATGACGTCACAATCCGAAAATGACGTCAAAAACCGAAAATTACCATTACCGAAAAAGCCAATTTTTTTTACCGGCAATGACGTCACATTTTCATGGCTTTAGCCTCTCTACCCTCATTTACGCTCCTCACTGTATTTACCCTTCCTTATCCCCCTTACATATTGAAAACCCAAGAAACTACTCGAAGTGGCTGAGACATTTGAAAGTATCAGAATATCAGAAAACAAATAGACAAGGAAACCATTCAAACTACAACTAACTGCTTTATTCATCGACACACAAACAAATTACTTCGCAAGTATGGACTTAGCATGAATGTACATGTTTTCAAATTCATCATGTGAAAAAGGGAGGAACGTACAATTTCGATCCATGTAAGCAAACACGCTAGTACTATCACATGAAGAAAACAAAAGGAAATCTGATGCGATAAAACTTTCAGTTTTACATTTCATAACATCTTCAGTGGAACAAACGGAGGATACAAATAGATGGTCTTCAGTCGTCTGTTGGGACATACGTACAACTTCCAAAGTCAATAGTACAGAATTCAACAGTAAAAACAGCAACAAGAATGTCTTAAAAAACCAAGGGTGTTTGGCAGCATCGAGTAACAGTCGGTAATCGTCCATGATAAAAGTGGCACAACAAATGAATCGAGTCACTAACAACATCTGTTCATATAGGTGATCACGTTCGATACCAACGAAAAAAAACAGGGTCAATTTTACACAGTCCAACCAGTAACTCGTCAAAACCAATTGGCTTGGGCTGCTTTTTGTTTGACGGGCAGAAACGTACCAATAGTTCAACAATATCACTCCCATTAACAACTTTACTGTTAAAAATAAGCTCACGGTTTTTAGTCCATCTTAGTATTTCCTTACGTAATTTTATGAGTTAGTTGATGTGAAATATAAAACCTGTATGTTTCAGGTACTGCTGAATAAATAGCCTGTTCAATCTTCGTCAAATAACCATCGTCAGCTACCTCGTCATCGTGTAGATCCATTACCAACAAAGATTAACAACCAAATGAAAGGAAGACACGGGAGACAAGCTTTCATATGCAGCATTTAATAAGACCTAAAAACTACAACCAATAAAATACAAAATGCCAAAACCAGCCAATAACATACAACACCCACCATTGATTACAGACAAAAGTATATGCACAACAGCATGTAAAATAAACAAAAATTACAAACAGTACAAAAGCCAGTAAAATAAACAAAAATCACAAACAAAAAGTATTTTTAAGTCGGAGCATGACGAAAAAGGTTGTCGTACGAAAGTAGTCATAATTGTCACACTCCAGAAAAATAAAAATACTTATTGTTTGTTTCGTAACGTACAATGACGTTGTTTCGTAACGTACAACAGAATCCAATCCTGTATAATCAACGAACCTTTTCGTGTCGGTCACAGATAAAGCCAATTTATTTTGAACAATGCAGTAAACTTCGTGGAGATAGGACCTGATACTAGAGTGCTCAAAACTGAAATACTCATGATCACGTAGGCATCTATTGTAATGATCATGTGCAACAGTACCCTGTAACACAGATTTCTGCACCCCCTTCCCCACTTTCTTGTCACTATTGTTACAAGTATCACAATACATCGTACTTTTCAGACCAATGAACGACTCTATGGGCAACGAATTTCACTCATCCTTGAAAACTCCAGGTTTAGCCTTGTTACCGATACAATACAATGGATGACTAGTTGGGTAGGAGCTAGTGTCAAAAAGATGCAAAGATTGACCCATGTTGGCGTACACATCTTCAGTTTTGATTTCGTAAAAAAAACTATTTGTGTCACTTCCCACCAATCTACAATTCTTACCGTACTTTTCCAACATGTAGTCGTAGTGGTGGGAGTACATGACTAATTTACTCAACTCCAAAACTGCACAGCCTAAAAAAACAGGTTTATTCAAAGTCACAGCTTGTTTACGCATTTTGAAAACCATCAAATTATCGTTCAAAACATCGAAATATTCAACCGTCGGCTTCCTGATCAATTTGAGAGACTTTTTCACGCTAGTACTTAGTGTCACATTTATATACCGCCGTAGGCTCTCAATAGCCTTACCAAAGATAGAATTATTTGCCAATTTGTAGAAAGACTGCTCAAATTCACTCTTTGCCTATTTTTGTTTCACGCTGTTAAAAGTGATGTATGGGGCTAACCACGCTTTTTCAGTGAATTTAATGCCAGAATGAATTTTAGTGATTTTAAGCCCCTTCGAAACGTAATACATCAAATTCTTGTAATAGCAAATGTACTCCTTACGTTCCATCAAATGAGGTACTAATTTTCGGCCCGGAATGTAAGGTCCTTGTTTAGCAGCTTGTTCCTTGTTAAAGGGAGACAACATATCTTCAGTTATCACGATATGTTCCGGAGCCAAAGGGTAGTCACTGTGAGAATCGTGCAAATCGTCCGGATATTCGAGATCAACCTTAAGAATGCAAGGAGGCAAAGAAGTCAAATCAAGCGAAGCGAGTTCCCGTTCTGTAAGCCATACAAAATGTGAATAAGGTAACGGCATTTTCAAACAAAAGCCGTACAAATTATTATCATCTATGTACATAAGGTAACTGCGTTCAACATCGGGATCATAATTTGATACCAAAGGATTATTAGCACGGGCGCACCGTTTAGAGATTATACTGACACCACCTCGTATGGCTGCAGTAAAATAATTGTAACATCCGTCAACAACTCCGATCGCTCACCAGTCATTTTAAGCGCTGCTGTCCAACTCAGACCAGGGAGGGTGTAAAAATGACAAGGATCTAAATTGTACTGTTTAAAACTAAGAGTCCTAAACTGTTCGAACACGTCAGCCAAAAGTGTAGTATCAGCTAAAACGTACATGTCGTGGTACTGACCTAGTGTCTGACAATTTGTTTCTCTCCAAACCGTATTAGCGTACGAATATTCATTGTCACTAATGTGAGTATTAGTTAAATCTGAATAAAAGGCTTCCTTAGGAGGCAGCCGAGTCTCATTAAATCTTGAAAACGAATCAAAATACGTATAAGGATAAACACCCTTCCTGGTTAACAAAGCGTGAGTATCTGGAAAGATTTTCCTCATGATAGGAAAATCAGTTAAGGTACTAACCAAAGTGTTCAACAAAGCGGACAAGAACTGAAAACTGTCTAAAAATCTATAATTTCCAACTTGTATCGAAGTGAACCTTTCAGTATTTTGTGGAATGACAGAAATGTTCTTATCTTTAAAATAAGACAGGCTTTTTACTATAAGGTGGCCATCATATGACTTTAAACAGTGACAGAAAATTGGCAGAAAATCTTTAAACCTGTACTGTAAATTACATCAATTGTGAGCCGCACCTCTATATTTACCGCTCAAATGACAATGGTCCCATACCCTGATGTCACCAACGCCAAACAAGTTACCACAAATATGACAATGGGTCGCGCTAGCATAGTCCAACAACCAAGCATGATCGGGTACCAAAGCATGCATTCCCCCTTTAATGACTTCGATCTCTTCATAAACTATTTTCAAATGAGAGAAAAAGTCTTACATGCAATTTTCTCCTCGAAACACTCTATGTGCGAAAACGCTACCATCGTACGCAACCACAACGTAAGCATAACCACTCGGTTGGTGTAAACTCGTTCTGTGAGTAAACGAGGACGAAGGATCCGGCTTACACGAACCTATTTTAGACAGTACCGACTCAAAATCTAGATACATCACGTATGGAACCGGCAATTGATGGTCATGCCTCGTAAACTCCATGAACGGTTTCACAGTAGGCATCGTAACTCGTTGAGGAGCAAAAGTCCTGCACAAATTGAGATGGTCAACCAGATCGGTATAGAAACGGAAGTACGAGAAACAATAGTGACATACATATTTCTGATCGTTTGTATGCACCAATCTATTGAAATTTTTAATCCAACAATAATGATTACCGTTAACCAACAATAGTTTAACTTCTTCGACAATCGGTTCGCTTGCTCAAATAAATTGGAAAAACATTTTTGTTCTGGTACCCATACAATAAAATACACAAGTTTTTCAAAGATTCAAATTTTGCAATTTCACTCACAGGTGTAGGAAAGGAAAGCCCGCTCAAATCCAACCAAGACATGTATTTACGATAATGGCTAACCCAATTGATGTGATCATTCGCAGGATACAACTCAGCTAAGACACTGTACAAGACACATTTATTGTCATCGCACAAAACGTTCACTACTGCGTGCTTATCTCGCAAAAACGTGTCAAGAGACACTTTTCCACACCCACCGCTTAAAGGGACGAACCTACCAACGTGAATGTCACAACCGTCAATCCTAAAAACCACCCACCCCGACCCATGTTTCTGAAAAGAGTCTAATTGATCGAGAATTTTACCGATCACACTAAGTAATTCATTATCAATAAATTCAGAAGACAACAATTGATGAGCACCACTGCATAAATAGATGGGCATGCATTCAGTTTCTCCATCAAAACGTATTTTTTTCCAAAACGACGCTGATGCAGAGTAGAAATTTAAACTGACCCATTTGTTCGAGTAGCGAAGAGAACAAAGTCAAAAGGTGACGTCTCACGTTCTGCAAATAGTCATGAACGTCACGCGTATCGCTGGATAACGTGTACGCATACCTTTTGAAGTACGATTTAAATGCTGACGCCTCTTCCCTGCACAATAGTGGCTCCGGTGGTCGGGTGGTGTGAGCCTCGATGCTGTGATGTAGGAAAGCATCGTGTGTCGAAAATGTGCACCGACAGACGGGGCACATGACGAGGTGCAGCCTGGAGTGATATCTCAGGTTGATGTCGTGGGCAAAGGTACGGTCGTGGAAAGCCCTTGTGTGACATGCCAGGAGCGCCCTCGTCCCGTACGTCCGTCCGCACTGCCCACACGTGAACATCAGTACACCTGGAGAACATAAAAAGAAAAACACACAATAAATAACAATTATACAAATTTATTTAACATAAAAATAAACAATTACACTACGAGCTTATTAACATAATCGTAAACAAATCGTTCTACATCAGTTTTAACACTTAAAAAATCAACTATCTGAAGAGGGGAATCCGCTTCGCAACGTTTCAAGATGTAATAAATACAAAAATGACCACAAGTTTTCGTATTGAAATCTTGAAGTTTTACAGTATTGTACCACCACTTATTTCCATTACACCTCTTTTTTAAATGTTCCAGCAAAGTACTCGTAAGAGGTAACAGTCCGAAGCTATCAAAAAATTCACAATCACCCAAAACCACCCAATGACTCCCTGGTTTGTCACACTTGTCTAGATTAATTACTGACCAGCCCCTCCCATTTGGAATATGGTTGGAGGGAAACACACCTAGAAAATCACTACACAATGGACGCAAGAAATCGTCTATTTCTCTCGTATTCATTCTTGAGAGAGTACGTTGCATTTTTCGTCAATTTCCAACAAAGCTTCTTTTTCACCCAAAAACACAACGGTAACGTTTTGAGCCATGTCTTCAGAGAATTTCAAGTCTACACGGACAATACCATTGTTAACTAAAGACACGTGAGTAGGCTCGTTTGAATTAGAATCTGCGGTTAAATCGAAACAGAATAAGGTCCTCCCACTCGACTTGTAATCTGCATAAGAAATAGCCACACCAGTATTGTGGTACTGTATTCCTAGTCCTTCGTACAGCGACATGTAAGCTTGCACATATTTATTATTAGTGAAATCACAAGTCAGAGGCTTTGAATTGTGAGTCATACCGTCGACGTCAACGCCAATGAAGTTAAATTAAAATGTTCGACGAAAAATGGGTCATTGGCATAAACGCCATTAAAAGCTGCGTGTTTAACTAATCCTATAGTTACTCGGCTGGGAACGTCACCGTTAAAAATATTGTCAATCATTGCACTACGTGTGCCTTGCAGCAAAGTGTGACTCTTGAAATCAGTTTTTCTGTAAGGATATTTCGCCGACGAAACTGTACTGAGCGTTCTGGCGTGAGCTACTAAGATGGAGGGAGATGGGGTCACCTTTCGTACGTAGAGCGCAGCATCCAAGGGAACTATGATGGGTGTGAGAGCTTCAGTCACTCCATCAGCGTTTAAATACATACAGAATTCTGCACGTTGAGGCACGAACCGAAATTTAAGTTCAGTAATATTTAGTATAAGTCAAGACTGGTTCACCAAAACGTGACTGACTCGTCCTATGAGATCAATTTCAGCCCCTCGTGCAGCTTTAGCTTGACGAGTTGAATAGGGTGCAAAGAGCGAGGATTCCAACTGAGTTTTTTTTCGCTTCATCACCATCACTTAAGACGGTTTTCATGAACGCCTTGTACCCGTAATGGTCGTTATTACCGGTAGCCAATTTACCGTTCAAGCTGATGTCGACTTGAGAAAACATAGTATGTAACAGTAAATCGACGGGTCCCATCAGTAGACTTTCAGCAGCTGTATAAGCCGACCCATCGCCGGATTTGACAACTTTAACTCGCATGTAAATTAACGTGTTCGAGATATCGATGTAATCGTCGGAAGGTGGAACCAGGAAATCGATCACTTGATTAGCACCTATAGTTGCCACTGGTCGATACTCCACCATCTTAGTTTTCTGTATTGATAACTGAACGGGGCTGACACTGAACAAATCTAAATTATTCAGCAGACACTCGCAGGAATTTGGGTGAAGGTACGCCATGTTGACCCATCTGACGTAAAATGACACTGAAGGGAGAAAGATAGGCAGTTATATAGGCAGGCTTAATCGAAGATGGTTTTAGGCTTTGACGCTTTCTTTCTTCGTTTATTGCAACACTTAGTTTTAGTTTTAGATGCTTTTCTTTTCCGTTTACGACCACTGCCATGTTGTTGCAATCTTCTTCCAACTTCGCTCATGACATCGCAACCAGCTTCCATAAATCCGTCACGCGAAGCATTCTTAAACGACTTGCCTTCCAACACGTCAGAGCCTATACCGATGCCAGTAGAGAGAGCCGTTCGTCCCAAAAAACTGCCTATCCCCTTCAAAAAGGGCATAGCCATTCTGCCTAAGCTAGATAAAATTGAACCAAGGCCGTTTCCTGCCTGAGATCCGTGACGGCCGTAATATACGGGTATCCCTCCCCCGCCTGCTCTTGATAGTACTGAGTGTAAGGACACGTTCCTCTCATGATGTACGAATGACGTATGCGAGGGAGGGGGGAGCGCTAGCTTACTTATAGTCTACCAAAGGCCGTCGTTTACGAAGATGCAACACCACAACGGTCCTTCCATAATCGCCAAATTCTATAGGCCTACCCGCATCATCGGCCAGAAAATTTCAATAAATTGAAATGATTCTTTTTGAATAGGAAAATAATACAATCTGTTAAATTCGAGGCTGCAAACTTCCCCCGGTTGACCGCGAACCGGCACGATCCTCAATAAAGGCACTTTGTAGTCACCATATGATTAGCTTGGATAAGGTCGGTATAGACGTAGATGCTGTACACTGGAGTATTAGTAGTTTCCAATACGGGCACTAAAGTTTCAACGGAGTGCTCCACGACATCTGGTAACATTTCAAATTTTTGAAAGCCGAAACGAGAAGCTAATTTAGGGCCTGAACAAAGCCTGACGTAACTGTCTTCACCTTCGTAATTATGTATATTAAAAGAGTGAGTGCTTTTGTCGTACACGATGCGCGGGTCCTCGGAAGTTTTCATGTGGTCACCATCCGGCAATTCTTAAGGTCTTGAATGTCGAGATTAATATGATTCATCAACTCTTTGTAACCCGAGTACCGTTTAGTTTCCTTAGTAGAAGGCAAAATAGCCGTACTCTCAATAGGAGTTAAATGGCCTCCCTCCAACAATCTCTCCTTCCTTTCGGTGAAGCCGTATTCCAATAACATAGCTTCTTTGTCGCCACTTTTTAAAACAATTGCCGAGTCCTGATTTATATTGTTGGGGAACGAAATTTCGCATAATGCAACTTCGTAGTCACGGGACAGATTTAAGGGTGTTGACAATCGAGTAGTGTATTTTTTAAGCGTCAGACACCCAAGTGTTCATGGAATTTGGATAACCTTGCCATTTAACCAAATAATCGGTCCCTCCACCCCTTTTTCTACGAGTCCTAAGCATAGTTTCGATCTTATAAGTTGTAGGCTCTACGACTTTCTGCAATTCCTGCTTATAAAACGTCCCTAGAATCGGCTCACCCAGCCAGTCTTTAACCGCATATGTCTTAATGGGATGTTTGTCGTTTTCCCCGCTCACGTAGACAATTTCTTGAGTCCATTTTGGACGGTAGCCACGAGTGAAAATGTGCGTCTTCAAATCCATTCTCACAGGATCGCCGGTTCGGAACCCCTCACCGTAAAGATTAACGTAAACCTGACCAGAATTAGCCTCAGTTACCTCGGTCGGCTTCATTTTTAAATTGTTATGGTAACAATCAACAATGTCTTGTAAGGCATCGATAAACCTCTGGGTATTGTTTTTGTGTAAATAATGCGAAATCCTCTCGCGTAGGGATCGAATTACGCGTTCACTTATGCTTGCCTTGACTTCTTCGATGCGTGTAGTATATTGTTTGATGTCGTGCTGCCTAAGCAACTGTCCAACCGCTCTGTTTTGGAACTCACCGCCTGAGTCACTTGTGAAGAATCTAACCCTAGATGCCCTGGGATCCAATAAAATATCTCTGAGAGCCGATGAATCGGAGAGTACATCCTTTTGTTTTAATCGGCTTAACCCAAACAAATTTACTGAGGGCATTTATTACCACCAACAAAAAATTGAAGTTGGTGGTAATTAAACGCCGCGAAGTTCGTTACGTCCGCTAAATCAGCACATAATGTATCGTTAGGACCAGTTAGCATGATCCTATTACTGCGAAACCGTCGAGTGACTGGTCTAAACAGTGAGTAAGTTTCTTCAGTGCTACCATTTTCCCACGTCGGCGAGAGTAATTCGAGAATCAATAGCCTTGGCACGCTTATACAGAAATAGAAATAGAAAAGAAACGGCACACGAAGCACCCACCCAAACTGGCTGGGTCGACAGGTGTATAATAAAGACGATTTATCATTAAAAAAAACTCGCTTGACCAGGATAATTGCCGTTTGCGGCTCGCCGAGCTCCGCCCACGATGAGTGCCGAGTGCTGCATCATTGTCGGAGGTAGATGAAGCAACTGTGCGAGGCAGAGGAGGTGGTAGGGGTAATGTTATACTGCTCGAACGTCGTAAATAACTCCGGCTCGGGATCAGTGACGTCATATACGACCATCTGGGTTCTGTCGACATCTTTGTCCGAAACGACTTATTGTCCGAGATCTGACCGTGAATTAGTTGCACGACGTTTGATCCGGGGATCGGAAGTCCAGTTTCGTGATCTATCACCTGACCCATAGGGTCATAAAGTACTTTGTTTTCTTCCAGATATTTCCTTATACGACCACGGTACTTATCCGGTACCCAGAGTTGATTACTGTCCTTCTTAGTAGGCTCGTTGTACGTGATACGAGGGACAGTAGGCTTGTCCATGCCTGTGTCGACATCCCCGATCGTGCCTTCATCCCAGTCATACAACGACGGCTGCTGCTGCTGCTGCGCGCCTCTGCAACGGGGGAGGGGGTGGGGGCCGTTTTCGCTGCCGCAGTCGCGGCAGCGGAAACGGGCGAAGTACTCGTCGGTGTGCTGCCTGGCAATATGAATGTAGAGCTCGGAGATGACGGTGATGATGCGGGTGGAATGGAGGGTGCACCGGCCGGTGTGGTCACCCCTCCCACAGAAGACATTAACACGCATAAAGGCTCCGTCACGTATTTCTCGTTGACGTCTAAAAAACATTGCAGCATCTAGGAGTACAGTTTTGTTTTGGAAAAATCGTCAATGTCACTGTTGGCCAATACTTCGCGCATGGCAACGTCGAGATTACCCAGTGGACGGACGTACGGAGATTTGGTCAAGACATTGGGGCCTGGGGCGACGGTTGGTGGTCCAGCTGCAGCGAGCGAGGCAGTCTCGTCCGCGATAGGCACTAGTTGCATGCGTCGAAACATAGTTTGTTTAGGTTAGTTTAGTTTATCTGGCAAATATTCCACTCACTGCGTCTATTAAAGGTGCTGCAACGGCACCTAAAATGGCTGCTAAAAAGGGTAGAACACCGCCGGTTTGAAGTTTAGCTGTGTGTTTAGTCTTTTTTGCACGAGAACAGTTTTTAGTTGAAATTACGAGCAGAGTTTTCTTGTGACGTTTCAGCCTCGATTTCAAGCCTTGCGAAAGTAGAATGTGGCCCTTTAATGAATTCAGAGCGACGACGCAGAGAATATCTTGGATATTAGCGCATGACAACAAAGTTTTTTTCGCGTCTTAGCCCAGGGAACTTTTAGTATGTTTCATACACTACTGGTAGCTACTTATGTGCCAACTTTCAGCTTCCTTTGAATTAATTCCAGGTTTAGATAAATCTAACCTAAAGATACTGGGCTATTTGTTTTGGGTTAGATAAGACACACGTAGTTTGTCGCCCGCTAAAATGATAGAAATAGAAATAGAAAAGAAACGGCACACGAAGCACCCACCCAAACAAACATCAACAATTAACGAACAAACATATCAAAACAAGATTTGAACGCATTAAGAGATGGGGCACATGCAACATGAGAGGGAAGTGCATTCCAGGCATGGACAACCCTTTCCGTAAAGAACTGAAAGCGAAGTTCAGTCCGGGACACAGTACCACAGATGCGAAATGGATGGCCACGAGTAAAATTGAAGTTCGGTGAAAAAAAAAAAA
>JAHWFP010193271.1:0-10880 GCA_023313725.1 Lithobius niger
GTGAAACGTCCATATACGAAAACAAGAATTTACTTCGTGTCCAGCTGGAAAATTCACTTCCACTTCAATCGTTGATACACGATCAATAATCATTGGAAAAGTTGTTGCTGGCGCATCCGCCAGGAGTTGCTGCCTCTCGTCTCGTCCCACTTAAACACCACAGTATACCGCACGTCGTAGGCTGCCGCACAATTGGCCTCACCACACCGCGACGAAACACCACGTGCTTCCAGTCTAGATGTGGTATGTTGTCACCTTGTAAGGAAATTAAAAAAAAAATAAATCAGAAAGTGAAAACAGAAAGCAAATCAATGTTACTTTACCATTCCAAGATCGGAGCTGTTACTAGGTAACTAAAATAAAAAAACCTCAAAAGGCAGCTTCCATATATTATAAACCCCTAAATAGACGATACAGGAAGGGCCGGACCAAGGAGGGTGCTTTGGGTGCTGAAGCACCGGGCTACAGACCGAAAAAGGGCTTGGAATGGGGCCTCACGGGCACAGGAAAAGTAAAATAAGGTACTATTTGAAATAAAAACTTTTTTACTGTTACTGTTTTTGCAAATCAAATTATTGTTCAAAAAAAGGAAACTTTTTTATTGCGGGACTGGAGTGTGGGGAAAGGTCCACAATCAATTTTAAGCACCTCTGGCTCCGGCCCTAGATAGAGGAACTACTAAGCCAATACAATTCGGTATCCTCCTTCCTCCAAAGGTGGCACCATCGTACACACAAAGAATCGGAATAAATCAATTGATAAATTTATTACTTACGCTTAAGTTAAACTAAAACTAATGGACTCATAGGAAGCATGAATCATTTAACTGCACGATTCTTTAATCCACATTTCTTTAATCCACATGACGCTTTTAGAAACGTCATGTTCAGACTGCAACGGTGTCATCTCTATTGATTTGTAGAAAGCATTCGACACAATTAACACAGAAAAACCTGAACAGAACTCAAACAAGTGTGATGTTGGAGAAAATCTGTGTCAGATATAAAATAGTTACGTAGATGACAGAACTTGCTGTGTTAATATTAACGAAATTTACAGTGAATGTGTACGCATTAAAGGAGGGTTGCCATTATACTGAAGTTTACAGCATCAAGCGCTGTGTAGTTCTGTGTTGCGCTTGCTTTCAGCAGGCAAAGGAATGAGGCAAATGAATATCTTTTAACACAACAAACAAGTTACGTGCATCCTACATTATTGATTAAACTAGCGAAGTCACTCGCTTCGCTCGCTCATTCCGCGTCGTCTCGCTCCCCCTCCCCTCCCACCCCCGTCTCGCTCCCCCCCTCCCCTCCCACCCCCGCGTCGCTCCCCCCATCATTTATTTTGCCGTTCGGTCGATAGATGGCATCGTATGTTCGCGCTGCTGGCCGTTGCGTTCCGGGCGCAGCTACTATCTCAGCGGGCCTTGGCTGCTACTCTTATAATTTGCCGTTCCGTCGGTAGATGGCGGAGATGGCATCGTATGTCCTGCTTGATGCTGCGCTGTAGATGGCTGCTGCATCTGGCTGCGTTGCGGATGTTGTGTAATTATATATATAGATATGTGGTACGTCCTCGTGCACCTGGAGGCAAGCTGTAAAAGTTAACGATATTACTTGGCCGAAATATCGTTAACTTTTACAGATTGCTTCCAGGTGCATGAGGACGTACCAAATATTTAATCAATAATTAAGGAGGCACGTAACTTGTTTGTTGTGTTAAAAGATATTCATTTCTTGATGCATTTCTAGGCTTGTTGCACTAGAGAGAACTAGAAAGCGCCAGATGCAGTGGTTAATTTCTAATTAGTAAAGTACCGGAACTGTCACTTGTTTGCAAAGGTAGTAAGGGACGGCCTTTTACATCCCATCGAAACCACAGCTAGGGGGTCTGGGGGAGCGGTGCAAGCTCCCCCAGCAGGGTTCGGGGCGAAGCCCTGGAAGCTTTAACGTTTTTACCTATTTCAACACTTATTCTGGTTTCTAGAAAATACCTTTTTGAAGATTTTAACGCTCTTATTTTTTATTCTTTTGGGGGGGAACAAAATAATATCTCAACTTGCCCCTTCCCCGGATGTGCCGGGGGAAAGGGGGATGACTCCCCCTCCCCCAATAAAAAAAAATGTACGTATTAAAAAGCAGTGCTTTACCAACTGTTTTACCGGATTCAAGTTAGGATTGACACAGAAAAGTAATGAAAAATACAGGTCTAATTTAGAATAATAACTTTCAAAGTTTTTTATTATTGATCTTATTTTATTTTTATTATCATTATAACACTTATAAAACGCCAAAAAGTATTGTCAACAAAAATATTTGCAACACCTCCAGCTCCAACGCGATGCTGCTGCGTGACACAAGCAAGAAACCTGGAAACTATAGGAACTCTAGCGGATCGCGGCCACAGAAAAACTTCACCCATTTGGCCTAAGCAACATTTAGTTTTGTTACGATGGTTGAGGTTGAATTAAATCAAATTCACTAAATGGCATAGTGATTTTAATTTAGTTTTAGGGTTAATTGCTTTTATTCGAAATTGCGAAAATTTTCGAAAGATGAGACTTTTTAGTACAGGTGAAATGTTGCCCTTAAAAGAAACGGAACGCCGTACCGGCTTTAAAATAAGAACCGGAACGCCGTTCCGGTCCATATTAAGCCCTGGTTAGATGGCGCCACCTGCTATAATTTCTGTTCGGTGGTAATCCGCCTTTAAGCGGCAACGATAAAAAATATAAATTCAGTACAGTGGACATGCATAAAATACACATATTGCGATGTTTCTAAGCAATCCCCGCTTCGAAGATACGGCTTCGAAGCTAAGGCTCAGAAGCCAAATTCAAAGTAAACACTTTAAAATCCATAAAAAAAAAGTAAAAACACAGAAAAAAAAAGCACAAGAATAAAAATAATAATTAAAAAAATTATTTTTATTTCTTGTGCTGTGAGTTGTTACGTCTTTACGGATTTTAAAGTGTTTAACTTGACTTTGGCTTCTTAGGATTATCTTAGCAATATCTGTATCATTATTGCTTGATAACGAAGTGAGGATTGCTTAGAAACGTCGCAAATCGTGTATTTTATGTGCGCTCATTGGCTGCGAGCACTGGGGCGTCAGATTCGATAGGTGTCCTGGTCCCAACTGTACATCTCTGGCTTCGTACAGACCCTGGTTCGATCCTGGTGATGGAAACTGTATATGTACGGGTTTTTTCTCCGGTTGTTTCCCGCCCGTTGCGCGAGCGTTTTCTCCGGGTGCTCCGGTTTCCTCCCTCATGCGGCAAAAAACAACTGTAATAATTCTTACACTTACATCTGCCGCTTTGGTTTTGGGTGGGTGGATGCATCTTCTATTTCTATCTTTTTTTTTTTATCATTACCTCTTAGTGTTTATACTATTTCCTTTCGTTTCTAAGCCGTCACTGTAAATATGTTAAAGCATTAAAGAGGGAGTGCCACAATGTTCTATTTCAGATTCCAATCAGGATCGCATTGGGAGGGGGGAGGCCTCCGTAGGAATATAAATAGGGGTCCGTTTGTTCCGAAATTTCTTAGGATTTTTTTTCTCCTGTATTTACTCCGTGATTGCGGTGCATTATGTTATTTGTGTACTTTTTCTACACTACGGGAGACCTCCTACACTACAGGACTGTGTATCCTGTAGTCTGTAGTCAGGGTTTCCCCCGGGGGTCCCCAGATTCACGAGTGTAGGTGAGAAAATCCGACATTATACCCGTACTTTTTTAAAATTACATCAGTGATATAAAGATATTATGAACTAAACAAGATGAATTTGTACTGTTTATGCAGATGATACTATAATCTTAGTAATAAAAAATAACAGCGGAAGCCTCATTAAAAAAATGTAGATTTAAATAGTTTTAATCAATGGTGCATCGAAAAGTATTTAATACACGGTGGTGACGTCACGCTAACACATGCCCACGCTAAAAGTGTAGTCGTTATATATATATACGGTTAATCTGAAAACGCACACACGTCACCTTAATTGATAACCGTAATTTGATAACCCACAGTCTTTTTTGATAATCAAATACTTTTTCCGGAGTTACACAACCCCCTGCTCCACCGTGTGACATATAATGACCGACTTTTCATAACAACAGTACACAACACAAATTCAACCAGCACACCCCATTGCAACCAGAATAAACAGGCACATTCGCAAACAGCGACATTTTTCGTACTAACACGAAAAAAAAAAAAAAACACGCGTAATAAGCTAGGCCCCTACCCACGGAGGAATGGCCTAACCCGGGAAACTTTCGTTCCGACGGTACGAAAATTAGGTAACTGACACTTGTAAATACACATAAATACACCTAAAAACTCAAGCCAATATTGTTTTTTATACTCTAATCTTCTTTAAACCATTAAAGTAAGAAAAAATACAGTTTTACCTTAAAACACAAACATCGGTAACGAACGTTTAGCGACTTCGCTGACTTCGTGTCTGTGAAGTTTCCGTTCAGAAATTTACAGAAGTCGCATGTGCCATTATGATTCACAAATAAAATTTACAAACAAAAATCTTAAAAAATTAGCCTGAGATGTAGTTAGCTTGACGTCACGCATTCAAACACATACACGTGAAGTAGACCCGGTAAACCTGACATAACTAATCGTTGCTCGAAAGGGAACAGTCCATATATCTCGGGGTGTCAAAATCAAAAGCTCGTGCCGCGAATCGCCACCCCTCGATATTTGGAATGTTCCGTTTCTCACAGCCGATCAATTATTTCAGGTAAACCTGGTCTGCTTCACGGATATCTATAACTTATACATCAGTGAAGACAAAACTGGTTAGAAGTAGGACGTTATCTGATTGCCTTCGATACTCTAACTTTCATTCTTGATTAATGAAAATATTTTTAGGAAATGCTTTCGCAGCAGTGCGTCTTGCGGCGGTCCAAGAATTTCACGCATGGCGTCACAATACGAATGTCAATGGATTGGACTGTAGAAACAGTTGCTCCACGGAAGAAACTGCAAATACCGAATTGCTCCAGTTTTTGTGAGAAAATGGCCTAACCGACTCAATAGATTATTTAGGCTGAGAAATAGATAACAAATGGAAATTTAAATAACATATCGAAAAAATTAATTAAAACGTTTAGACAAGCCATGGCGAAATTAAGTAAAACATATTCTAGGTGTAAATAAATTAATAAAAAAAAATCATATACGAAGTGTAAAATCCATTGTTCGGCATCGAGGTATATGTTGTTTTGAAAATGCCTCCGCTATAAACAGGATTTAAAAAAATCCGGAATAAAATAGTCGAAATATTATTTCAATCTAATCTCGTCAGTATTCTAACGAAAAATTGCACGAAATGGAAATTTTTTATTTTTAATTAGGTGAATAAAAAAAAAAAAACTTCTGCAATAAGAAAAACTAAAATATGAAGTAAATGAGAAAAAGTTCTACCCAACGAAAAGGCAACGTTTACTCCCAATCGTAGTAAAAAAAAAAACAAGTGCGGCATGAAAACACAAGGTTATTGTTTACTTGGGAGTTAAAAACTAATTCCAAAAGCCATGGAGACTATTAGTGACCATGCTACTATTTACAGGCCATTTTTTAAGATAATACTTTCACGATTGGAGCACAGCCAACATCTTGGAGTAGTGGAGTACCAGCCGTTGTAGCCCCTTTCCTTTAAGTTCAAACTAATTTTTCAATTTAAAAAAATCATTTCGATAAAAAAATATCATGGCGAAGCGATTATGTGCAAGCTTTTGATGCAAGTTGTTCATCACCGGTTATTTTCCTAAATTCCGAATTCCGAATAGGACACATTTTTTTGGCAGAAAGGGCATTTTTCCCGAAAGGGCAGGAGCAATGCCCCCCCCCCCACCCTATGCACGCCACTGAACACATGATTTGGACACATGTGCCATTGCCATCCTAATATTTTCGGTTCTAATGTTTAAACTATATTGGGTTGGAGAACATTAGAACTGAAAATATTAGGATGGCGATGGCATGTGTCCAAATCATGTGTTCAGTGGCGTGCACAGGGTGGGGGGGGGAGGGCATTACCCCTGCCCTTTTGGAGTCAGTTAATGTAGTATTTAATAAGGGTAGAAATACAGTAGGCAATCTAATAAGAATTTCAGTTTTTGTTTCATGAAAATCCGTTCAGTAGTTTTTGAGATATCGGAATTTCTCCATGGTTGTTATTACGACCCTCGATATAACGAAAAAGGGTGTTTTTTTTTTACCGGAACTGCACACTCTACGTGCCTTATAACAACCACGCGCAGATCGCCATCCGCGTATGTAGCCATCACACCGTTTCGTGAAACTCTGTTTAGTAATCCAAGGTCAACTAAGGCCAACTAAGATAATAGCTGCCTAACTCGCAGCGAGGAACGCAGCCACTATCTCAGTTGGCCTTGGGCGCCGTAGGCGAAACGGCATGAACGCAAAAATTGTGTCGCCGTAAACCGGAATGGTTTTCGCATTTTAACATCGCACTTTATAATTTTTTACTGGGTTAGTATTTTATAATTTTTCTTCAGCGATCTATTGGCATAAATAATTTAATTTTTACCGCGTTAGTCTTTTAGATTTTTGAACTCATGGTAATTATATTAGCAAATGATTAAAAATTAGTACATGCACACACACACAGATGAAACGTCAAGGTTATTTTAAGCGTGCAAAGGATCGTTAATCACAGGATTCTTATAAATATATAGTTCCTAATATTCAACAGAAAATCTCCTAGATGCCACATTTTAAAACGGATTTTTAGCAAGGGTTTGACTAACAGTAAGTAAATAGACCTTTGGGGGGGGGGCGCTTACTTGATATGGAGAACCGAGAAAAATAGCCTTGGGAGGAATGAATCTTTAACGCTGAAGCATCGTCACCAAAGTAATGATGTATCACGAGTTGCACTATCGCCGCGCCGGAAGAAATGCTTGGACGTAACTGTCAATAGAAATTGAGTTTCTGGATGAACATTATTAATCGAAACCACGCGTTTCACCGTATAGCGTCTGCTTGTAAAGCGAACTAATATGCATATAAATTGTCTAATAAATTGCAAGGCCTCCATGTCAGCCTGGAATTTTCAACTTGATGTATATCCGAATGCGTGATCACGCAGCTGATCTATTCTCAAAATTAAGCCTTATCGTCTCTTCACTGTGTTGACTACAAATACATTTTTCACGGCACTTCGGTGATTCGCCATTATCGCATAAACCAGACTTACGTGAAATCAATTTTTGTTTACTTTGTTTTATTTATACGAAAGTATATGCTACCAAAGCTGGCCATCTTGAGTTATTGACAATACAACGGACTGTTTATTGGCCATCAACACGTGTCCATGCAATTCGGCTCGCTAACTCTTGTCTATATTTGAGTTTATGGCACTTTTATGGTTCTGCGATTGTAGTTATACGTGTATATGCGGCCAGAGAACAGAGAGGCAGGACGCGGCATTAAATAGCCAACTACAGTTCGACTTTTCTTCTCCGCAACATAAAATTCCTCCTGTCTCGTATTGTTTAGAAACAGCGGTATAAAAACGGCTTTTTGTTATGCTATAGCCAGGATAGAAGAATATAGTATAGGTAGTGCCAATCTTTCTCTGACAACGGTAAACATTTGGACGAAAGAAGTATCTGTTTTCAGCGATTTACCACTAGAGGGCGCTGTCGTCAAGTAACGGAAGCGCAAAGCATCATGGGGATCAAAACTATTTAGCGTCACTAACACAAATTGATTACGATAAGAGTACAAAATTAATCGTTTAAAATAACATAATTCAGATTAGGACATTAAAATAATAGAACCTGACTGATCAAGTTTTATTTTTTAAATCCAACATTCTCTTTTAAGACGGTTTGTCGTTACGAGTGGAGCTAAGTATAACGCATAGTTTTGTGTTCCGAATACGTTCGATAAGCATGCTCATCGGCCGTTCAGGCTGATGCGTCTTCCATGGTTTCCGTTTCTTGTAACGAACTGAATACGGTTTGAATCGAACACAGAATAAGTTCTTCAACTTCGGATGTTGCCCACGCACGAGTATTTCGTCTATTTCCGAAGGTATTGTCGCTATTATCATGCTTACCATGGTAACGACGCCGCCATTTTTCATTTCAAGTTTCGCCTCTTACGAGAACCTGACAAGTGCTGCCTTCTGGTGCCGATGGTGGAAGCAGGTATTATTTTCAACACGTTTTCAGAAAAGCGTCACTCCCTACTAATCTACCCTGGCTTTAGTTCTCAACGGTTCCTCAACTTGGAAACAAATCGGTTATAAAACATATTCAGCAAAAAAGTCTGCAAAAAATGTCATGCGCGTTTGTTGCATTCATTTTATGCGGAAAATAAACATAACCTTTGTAGAAAATCTCATGCTGAATATTTTTGTATGACAGGTTTTTTTTTCCCTTAGTATCGGGCTAATGAACGGTTTAAGAGGTACCGTATGCTAAAAAAAAAAAACAACCTCGGATCAATGAAGCATCCTTTGTGGCTGGGCTAGTCATCTCCGTTAAATCTGCGGACAGCCTACACTATTTTTTCTTTTTTCTCTTTCTCCTTAGTTGATCGTGATGATCGTGATTTTTTTTCCTACTTAGTCATTTAGTGTCCCGCTAGGTTTACTATGATAAAATCCACCCGCATTAGTCAGTGGTAAGGCTACCTAGACGTAAAGGCTTAACGTTAGAAATTCGACGCGTCGTCCAGTTAGCCACCGATTCTGCCACCAGTCGCGCTACTTACACCCCAAAAATGAACTGCTCTAACATGCGGACTGAACTGTGAAAGGTACGTGTGACACGTGATAGGCGGATTTTAAACTTAAAACACTGCATTGACACCAAATAATTAAACTTTAACGACAATGGCTTCTTGTTACGTACCTCTTTGTTCACTCGACGACAAAACAAAGCCTCCGGAGGTTTAATTTCATGAATTTCAAGCAGAAGAACAACCAAGGTACGTGTGTATTGTACTGTATGATACGCTACGGCGTTTTCAATTCTCATTAAAAATGTGTTAAACGATCCTTTGAAGTAGCAGTAAATCGTCCGAAGACTTCAAGAATATTCACCATTACCGTAAAATAATGTTCGTTTAGCGCTGCAACACCGGTAAATCTAATAATGAGAAGATATCACGTTTTTATGCATCTCGCATACACTAATCAATGCTACGATTGGGGTTTTACGTTCTTCGTGCTTTCAGTTCAGCGCAACGCTTGGACGACGCGTCTAGCATGCTACGTGAAACCGAGCGTTAAGCCTGTACGTATAGGTAGTCTTGTCAGTGGAGAAAATGTTAACGACGCGACCAAAGCCTGCTTACCGCTGATCTGTCTATTTTCATCCGCGAGCTTCAACTCAAACAATAATGCAGAAATAGCATAGTAATAATTCATTCGCGCGATTATTTTTAACGGTAATAATTAAATAATTTTTAGGCAGTGTTACACTATAGCATGTCTTTATTGTTAATACATTTATTGTTTAATGCTTAAGTGTGTGTTTTTGGGCAGATGACCAAGAGCGGTTAACGCTCGTTAAACCCTTTGAGTGTGTGTTATTTTTACATTACCAAATGATATTAAACAGGAATGATTTTTCGCTTTCAAAAATGTCCCTGAATATGACCGTATTGGTTTGGCCTTTAAAAAGACCGTTTTAAGGAGCGTTAGAAGCAGGTGGGGTATGGAGGATGGGGGGGGGGGGGGGGGGAAAAAAAAAATGTAACGTATGTCTTACATCAATCCTTATGTGGCGCTTTCAAGCCAAAGTTGTCAAACTTTCCGAAACTCATCACAGTCAAGCCTGTTCAAACACTGATTTCGTGTGGCCAGCATTAACCCACGTTTCCTCCAATAATGAACGTCCTTCTCTCTCCCCCCACTCCAAAAACAATAGCCTATAGGGCATTCGCTATAAGCGTCACGAGCGTTAGGCTCCGCCCACAAGATGCTGCCTGGAGGACCAACAAACCATGCTCTCGCTAGCCACCAAAGGTAAACAGCGTCTATTCAACCGTTATTTTCTTCAAGAAAGAAATGTCATCGTTCATTTTCGTGACGTATATCGCTGCACTAATAAAAGTTTAAACGCATGCTCGTGTTTTTATCGTTGTACGGCGGTGAACGAAATATTTTCGGCAATATTCAGTGCAATATTCAGTGCTTCAGTTTACCAGCTAGCTGTTCGTATGGCTGATTTATCGGATAAAAGGCAAGGAATTGTAATCTCCTCGCAGCATTTCATTACAGAGCTAAGAAAGCAGTTCTCCACGAATACTTTTCTATTCAGATTGGCAAGAGTACAAAAAAAAGTTGAAATACTTGAATTTTTTTTTTTAGTTTAACACGTGAGCACTGTTAGGAGACATAAAATCGGCAAATTATTTATTTGTTTATTTCGGACAGCATTCCCCGAATTTTTGCACACAGAGCCAACATTTTGTAATATTCAACTAAAGATTTATTTATTTACATAGTTCGATATTAACCAGTGGTCTTTATTTTTACCTTTCTATAAAACAGAACTGTCTGTAGCAAGAATAGTTTTTTTTTTCTCGTAAGACTCCCCTACTGATTTGTTTTTTTTTTAAAACTAAAATCAGTCCATGCTGTTAAATACTAATTAGTCCAGCTTGCTTCTTTTTTGGGCATGCAGACAAAAATTTTTTTTTTATTACTCGAACAAATTTATTACACGAATTTCACAAGTGAAATCATTCACTGAAAGGTCAAAGAAAACGATAGGAACTTAATTAGTATCCCATTCAGGATATCTGACTAATGTTCTTCACACTCCTCCTGGTTTTTCACACTATTGTAACCCGATTCAGTACCCCCCCCCCCCC
>JAHWFP010193271.1:10980-24691 GCA_023313725.1 Lithobius niger
AAACCTTTTAAGTTTACAATTCCAACCCCCCCCCCCTCCCCTCACCCACCTAATAGAACAGCAAATTTCCCTGACTTTGTTAGGTTTTCCTGATGACCACGGGGCCAACAATATTTAAAACTTGGTTCAACTAGGAGTAGTCCAATTTTGCAGCAAAATTTGTTTTTCTAGGCTTTGAAGCGTTATTATACACTCATAGGTAGGCATAGGCTAATGTTAGCTAATAAGATCAAAATTTATTTTGGTGGAATTTACTTTCATCGCCCAGCCACAAGCAAACTGATTGCAAGCTTGTAAGCTTTACTGTACCGTAATAACTTTTCGAAAACGCCCGGTAAGAGGTTTTTTTTTTTTTACATTGGTTTCATCCTCACTCCCCCTCCCCTTTTTTTTTCTTGTTGCTTTCATTCTGTTTTAAATTGTTTTTGTTTGCCTACTCAGGCAAAAGAAAATGGAACGAAAGAAAAACAAACAGAATGACTAAACCAACGTAAAAAAAAAAAACAGTACGATGTGCGGGCAGGCCAACGTGATTCGTGGTAGATCGACGACAAACCCTGAACAATCTGATAGTATAACGATCTCCAAAACTGGTTAACTATTCCTTTCCTCGTATCTCTTTAAGATATCGGGCTCCAAGCTACAAAAATAATCAGTTTTGCAGCGTGTTTATGTGGACAGCCGTATCGTTCAGCTGTATTGTATTACTACCAGCGTTGACGCAGACGCGTCTCTGGTCCTCTAGTGAGAAAAACCGCGGATGATCATTAATTTTCAAACATTTAACGTCCCTCACCCAGCCATATGCGAATTGATTATACGCTTCTAAACTTTTATATGCTTTAAAATCGGTCAGTGAGTACGTACTTTTTGTAAACGCAAGGTAGTTTACGATGTCCGAGTACGTGATTGCCGGTAGACTTTCGACATCCTCTGACATTTCTGACGGTTAGATTGAGTATGGATCTCGAAAATTATTTACACTAATCTTTTCTTCATATCTCTTGAAGATATCAGGTGATAAGCTCACAGGGACTCGTCACAAAATACGAATAGACCGGTCTATAGACCGGAATATGCCGGTCTATTCGTATTTTGTGACGAGTCCCTGTGGATAAGCTGCGAAAATAATCGCTGCGGTTGTGTTGATCGCCGGAGGGTATCGCCATATCGCTGCTGTCAGCTGTAGCGGAGCCGCGTGTTGGTCCTCCAGACAAATAAACCACGCCCGCCGGTCACGTGATTGCGAATGCCCTATCGTCTCGTTCAATGACCATGCCAGGTTGGCCAAGCTGTGACGCTGACGTTTACGGAAAGCAAGCTGAAAATCCGGAGTATTCGTCTCATTGTCGTTGCAGATTCATATTCGTTTACGGCACGTGTCACTTTCCAACAGGTGCAATGCAACTTTTTTCCGAATTTCTGAAAGCGTAATTTTTACGTAGTGTACATTATTGGACATTGAATTTGAACGCGCCAACTGTTGTACTGAATTGTGCATACGGATTAACCGTTCCTGGCAGACGCCAACGGTTGTGCAAACAATTTCCATCGTTCAAATGGCACAACGTTGCATTGTTAAAGCACGTTTCAAAGCTATAGAAGGTTCGAATGGGGCAATTTCAATTTATTTCTAGCAAGCCTCGGCCATATGCCATGCGCCATATGCCATATGTTGCGAATGAGGCAACTTTCTTACGAAACAATGCTAAATCGTAACAATGGAGTTTTCATCCCGGAAAAAGCGCCGCATCAAGGCTTGTGTGGAAAAGAAGTGTTCAAAATTCAGTGTTTAATGCATTACAGCATGGCTGTCGATTGAATAACGGTTGTGATCGTACGGTGTTTTCGCACTTTCAATAATACACACAGTTCACAGTTCAACAACATCGTAGTATCAACAACATTATTGCGGCCAAACCTGCATGTCAGCTTTACGTTAACTATTCGTTGATATTTTTTCCTCCTTCACAGAATGGTGTGAAGCGTTATCCATTGTTCGGATTTCGTTTGCGTGGCGCAGTCAAACACCCAACACTTACTTAGAACTCGGCTCTGCAACGATAGACAGCAGCTTCGGACACGCCGCCCAGCAATCATGTTTCTTTTGCAAATCCACGAATAGATTTCTTTGGATCATGTTGGCGCGGTTGGCTGTAGACATTCATTACAGTTTGCTTTTCGGAACTCGAAAGGCACCTGCAGAAGCCATCGCTTGCACTGTTGTTGGCATCGCCGCCATTTTGGAACTACCGTTTGGAAGACAAGTGGCTGTCAAAGTTTGCGATCTGCTGAAAAATGCTAATCGACTATTTTCTTGCGTTTCTTGAAACTTATGTATGGCCAAATACCGTACTTGAATAGTTTCTGAGAGCGTTTCATCCCTAAAACGTTTTGGCTGATGATGGGAAAACACGTACTTCGTTAAGCCTAACGTCGTAATCCAATTTCAACACATGCATGAAGAGGCTCTATCGCATCGCTAACTCTCTCTCCACTGACTAATGTGGGTGGATTTTACCATAGGGCTGATGGCCGTGTAGGCTGGGGATCAATCCAATCGAGAATTAACGTTCAAGAAACGGAAATTACTTGTGTATAAAACCAAACAAAGAACTGATTCGCCGTTTAGAAAAAAAATTTAGAGCTCGCATCCCCATAGAAATTACCGCTGTGAAAGTACACAAATAAAAAACGAATTCGAGTTCACTCGAACGATGTAAACTATAATTTGAACTCCAATTCCAGGGAACAAGGATTGTTTCCCCACTGGTAAAGTCAGAAAGTGAACTCAATTTGTGTCTGAAAAGTATGTGTTTGTGTTTGTCGGTTTCGATTCGTGTGATTAATTATGTGTTCATTTTATGTGTGTAGTTTTAATTTTTCAATTTTGCAGACGTTTTGTTGTTTAGAGCGTTGTTTCGTAAGTATTAGTGGGTTTTAGTTTTAGTTCTTGAGCGTGTACACTTTTTTATTTTGGGTTGTATTTTTAATGTGGGAAATATCCAAACGTTTTGTTTGTTTGATTAGTGATGTACATTTACGGTTGTGCATGGTGGTTGGTATATCACAATCCTTGTTCCCATGAATTGGAGTTCAAATTATAGTTAGTCTTGTTCGAGTGAACTCTAATTCGTTTTTTATGTGTGTACCTTCACAGCTGTGAATTCCATGGGGATACGAGTTCAAATGATTTTTTTTTTCTGTTCGGGAGGTTTAACTTTGATCCAGGTCTCGGCCGCCCCTTGCATTTTCGGCAGGAGAAGGACCCTGTGGTACCTCGTGCTCACGTCGATTGTGGCATTTCCAGCTTGGCTTTCTCTAGGTAAATTGTCCCTGTGAGTGTTCTGGGGCAGCTAACCCAGTTTGGGTTTGTGCTCTCTAAAAACTAAAGAACAATGGATCTCTTCAGTTAAATTGTCCCGTTCATGACCGTCGTGGGCAGATAACCCAGTTTGGGTACGTGCTCTCTAAAACGCAAACCAAATTCGTGCTCATGTTGATTGTAGCACGGCAAAGATGCTGGGTTTTCCCCTTTGATTTGTCCTGTTGATAATCTTCTTAGGTTAGTGTATGTTAGGTTGTGGGCCCCATTGTAGACGACGAGGGTGACAATTTAGCTGGAAGCATGAGCAGAAATCCCAAGATTACATGGAACAACGCATGGGTGGAACGTGGACAACGGACATAAATATGTATTTCTAATGCTATATTTTTTTTTCCCCCCCCAAATGGGGGGGGGGGGGGGGGGAGAAAGGACACACACATGATAAACCAAACCGTACCAATGACAATAAAAAGTATGCGAAAAAAGCCAACAAAGTAACTGAACAAAAATGGCTCGCCGTTTAGAAAAAAACCAAAAGAAACATTAGAGCTCGTATTCTCATGGAACTCACAGCTTTGAAGATACACAAATATAAAAGGGATTAGAGTTCACTAGAACGAATTTCCCCGTTGTAATTGCTGCTCGCTCGTCATTCTTACCTGTTCAGAATTTTGGTGGCTCTACGGCGTTTCTTTGTTTAAGACAAGCACCAAGTTAAAATGGAGCTTGTTGCGATTTTTACTGAATATCCTTTTATTGTGTTCCTTGCTGCTTGACCTATGATTAGAGTTTGAGGTTGAACTAATTCACACAGTAATTAGTGTACTTTGTGGTGGGAAAACCATTACAACTGATACATAAATAAACGTATGGGTATTTCAGTTTATACCACGGCTCTGACGTCACGCTAACTCAACGCCATGCTGAATTTCCATAGGTTAAATCCCGTTAACCGTGACCGGAAGTGTGCGTCATCGCAAAAAGTGTGGGTTATCAAGCTACCTCACACTTTTGCCGATAACCCACACTTTTGACACATCCGGATTACACGACCGGAAATGCACACACCAACAACCAAATACCCGTGTAGAAAAGTAATGCAATAAAAACATACAAAAGGAATTAGTTAACTTGCCGAGATGTTCCGAATGGAATCCTATCCATGCTAACTCTCACATGTCTGGCCCATAGCTAAGCTTATTCACTACGTGTAACTTCCTCCCTCCTCCCTCCACAAACTAATATTCATACCAATACTCTATTACCGTATTTTTTAAACAATTCTCACACTACAAACGCACAAAATGAATTACATACCTTGCCAGAATGTCCTAGCACGATGTCTTTCTATCCCTGCTGCCTTTTATCGAAGAGGCTTCTGTCTCCTTCCCACCCACTTCCCCTTCCATAAACTGAAATGGCATGATCGTCATTCATAACAACATATTGATTGATTACTGTATTTCTTGAAGCAATTTTCACAAAACACAAACACGTTTTAATTAAATTCGAGTTAGTTCGGCCTCCCAACCGTGGTATAAATCATGTATTGGTGAGAAACGAGCGGTTATCGATTTTTTCACCCACGGCTGCGATTATTGGCCCGGCTCTCGTACGCAAACATTTGCATTCTTGAGTCGGGCCAATAATCGCAGCCGTGGGTTAAAAATCGATAGTCACTGGTTTTTCACCAATAACTATTACTTAATTGGCAATGCTCTTACAGGGGACACTCGGTGCAGTGTACAATCGCCTAATATCACCACTATAAATTGCTAAGTTGTAAGTTGCTATGTTTCCATCCGCCTCCAATTTGGCAAAATTGGCAGTGTTGCCTTCCCACCATAGTTCCGCTACTACTAATGATTAGGCAAATATTGCGTCATTTTCTGGGTTCCTGGCTGACGAGCAGTGCGCCCCAATGTTCATGACTATTTTGCCGCCACGCTTTTTAGTATAATAGCTAAGGAAGGAGATTTAGGGAGAAAGCAAGCAATTTGAGTTTTGGAACCGTACATAATATTTACGCGCATGTTACATGGAACAACACCTACGTACATGGTATCCAAAAAGCTTACGAATGAACCATGTTTGTGGCAATAGTCCCGCTTGGTGTACAGCGCTCTTATTCATCGTGTGTTAAGTCTGTGAATAACGTATATGCGCCAACGGAGAAAGTCTCCTGGGTCTAGAGGCCAACGAAAAGTGTGTGGCCAGGGATCATTAAAAATATCATTATGGCAATGTAGGCCATTACCAGCCAGACGCCAGTATGAAATTTCCACCGAGCCGGGCCGCATCTGCGCTCAAATTCTAAGTAAATGGAAATCAGCAACGTGAGATGCGAACAAACAGCAGCCTGACAGTGTGGACATCCGCGAGGAGTGGACGTGACCACTTAAAACCTGTTTCATTATTGACAATGATAACACAGGGTGGGTTTACTTCAGACCAGACCACTGCAATCCATCCCTAAACTTGTCTACTAGGGACTTGTTTCAAGGCTTCCGATCGGTTTTTTTTCAGTGCTTAGTCTTGGGTGATCGAGCAGGAAGCTGGCACCATCACTGCTTTCCGCAACCATCAGGACAAACTTTAATACACAGAAAACCGAGAGCAAACACAACAGAGTGTTTCAAAAGTGTCTGTTGAGCGAAAGTGACGTCACTTTTCCACTCGACTGATGGATCCCATCCGGAGTTACACTTGATAAACTTTCCACACGTGCTCAAATATCAGCCACCTTGTGGCAACAACGAGCAGATGACGCCCTGTAGAGTTTGTCGAGTCCTGATTGTATAAATTTGGAAGGTAATGATGGCTGAAGTATTAGCAGCTAGCACATGTGACAAGCCAAACTATTTCCAGAAGGGCGGATGAGATTGGCTTACTATGAGATACAGTGGAGCTGGAGATGTGTGGATGGAAATGAACCGTGGCAATGGATTTGGTAATAAGTATATAGACCAAGTCAGATAATTCTTATTTAATAGGTTATTGGTTCAGGTTTATAAGTTAGTATAAGAATGCTCGCCCGCATACTAATAAAACTATCATTCTTGGCTGCAAATGGAATGGGGATGAATTAATGAACGTTTGGGGACATGGCGTAATTAAAGCTTGGAGGATAAAGGGAGAGGTTGGGGAATAATTTCTACTAATATTTACCAACTAGCGCAGGACTTCTGTCAGATGCTGTTCTTATTTATAACACCCTTCTTCTTTTTAAGACCTTTATAAGACGTTGTAAACCGTCATCCTGAGTACGGCGTTCAGGCATGGAGTCTGCACTTGGTTAGGACCAACATATTGAATCGGTTCAACGTAGTTCATCTAAACTCGCTCCTATAATCAGATTCTCACTATGCGAGGAAAGTCTTCGTAAACTGCGATTATCGCCCTTTCTGAACGGCGCATTAGAGGCGACGTTAACCAGGCTTACAAAATGGCCAAAGGGCTTGCGTGTCCCTTATTTATGTATTTTTTCACACTGGCGTGCGTGAACACCTCTCGTCGACGTAGTCGGAAATTTTAATGAAAATATTCCTTTGCTGTCGTCTCAAAGCGCAACGGACGGCCTTGCAAACCATCTGAATAATGCCATCACCATTAGCCAGTGGAAAAGGGTGTGCAGCAACTTAACACAGACTTAATTTACCCAATCTCATTCCGTCCCGGCCTCACAAGATTTTTTTCAGCTGTGTAGATCGGATTTGGTTCGCCTTCTCAAGTTTTCCTTCATTATGTTTGCCTCAGATCTGACCAATAAACAAACAACCGTTTTTTTTTAATTCAACGTGTCACACGTCGAATTAATGTGCTTGTGTCGAAAAGGGGCCTCGAGCAAATCGATTCAGCCACATCTCCTCAAAAACTAGATACATTTATTCAATTATGATCCAGCGAAATTAAAGTACATTTGAGGGTGAGTTGCAGGTTAAAGAGAAAAAAACTGGGGATTTCATCGATTTAGTAAATCGCAGTTAAGTCTTTCAACACAAAACCGTTGTCCATAGTACATGGACTATTGATTACCTCAGAATAAGAAAAATTGCAGTGAATTACGGCGTGTAACTGCGCAGTTCAGTGGTAAGCTCTTCAATTATGCGGTCGGTTAGTGACTATACTATGACATCGAGGTGCCTCTACTCTTATGGCGAAGAACTACAAAGCGAGTACTCACTTACCTTTGACGGGAATCTGGATAGTACACTGAATTTTGATGCGGGAATCTGGACAGTACATTGAATTTCGATGCGCGCATAGACTTTACTATTAATTATTGCAACAGCCTCGCTGCTTTTCAGATGCGGTATTTTACAGTATTTTATTATGCTTATTTGTGGTGTTGTTTGTTGTTGAACGAGTAAGCAAAGCGAACGACGTCTGTTTTTACAGTGACGGACTGGCCAAGGAGGGAAGGAAGGGATATTCCTCCTGGCGTCAGACGTTCAAGATTAAGAAAAACAAAATCTTTAACAGGAAGGATCACGGAACGTTTATTGGTTCAATATTTTTTCAAGCGCAGATTTAAAATTACAAATAATAATAATAAAAAAAGATCTTTCCTGGAGTCGATTGGTCTTAGACTGTCGAGGTTTACAAAATAGTAAAATAAGTGCTTTGTAAAATAAGCGCTATAGTAAAATAAGTTTTTGTATTGAGTAGGTCTACATGTATCATTTCATACTCTTTCTCGATCTTACTGCAAATTTTCTCGAAACAGAGTTCGAGTCAGAAGAAAACATTCCTCTCCCCTGATTACATTGATCTTGGGCGTTGATACAAGGGCGGGCCCATCTATAGTCCGACGCATCAGGACCCAGTTTATTATTGTGTATGTGTGTGTTTCGCCATCCTAATTGACATATTTCACAACGTAGGGCACTGGACTAGGGTGAATCAAAAAAATGCTTTTTTAAAATTTCAAATCGTAATAGTGTGGAAAAGTTAGCTTCGACCTCCTAATCACTACCCCCAAAGGAACAATTTCTAAAATAATTTTTTTGAGGTGCCCACCTGGGCTAAAGTTTAACATTAAAAGTCAATGGGGAAAAGCGCTAATTCTGAATAAATTATTTTTGACTAGTTTAAAATACATTTTTTTACATTATGTAAGTTGGTACTCTCAGAGACCATTAAAAGAAGTCAGAATTAAAATTAAAAAAAAATATTTTGTCCCGAAACTTCGTTTCAATTCAAGGCGTAAAATCGACAAAATGCCTCTTTTTGTCGTATTTTGATGGCCGAAAATTCGCATTGTTTTCTGGAAGAAAAAAAAAATGTTTTTGATTTTGACTTCAATTTGGTGGTCTCTGAGAGTAGAAAATGAGATAATGTAAAAAGCAATATTTTAAACTAGTCGAAAGTCACTTTTACAGAATTAGCGATTTTTCCCATTGACTTTTAATGTTAAACTTTAGGCCCAGGTGGGCACCTCAAAAAATTATTTTAGAAATTGTTCCTTTAGGGATAGTGATTAGGAAGTCGAAGACCAACTTTTCCACACTAGTACGATTTGAAATTTAAAAAAGCATTTTTTTGATCCACCCTATTCTGAACCCGAGGGTAAAATTTTCCTCGGTACCTTTGACCATGTCAGTCCTGTACTCTCTACCTGTATGTTTGTTGATCAGTTTGCCGTTATGGCCAAAAGCATGAACCGAATGAAACATGAAGTTTGAAACTGGATGAATGAAACTCGAATGAAATTTGGTGTATGTATTCCTAGAAATAAGGATGAATGAATTGTGCATTTATCAGCAATTACATGTTACATGATTTAGTTGTTCGGTAAGCGTCGAAATCAGTTTTTCGTACATAGGCCTAATATGAAAGCAATGGCGAAATAATTAATTTCGTATGAACACTAACAGTCCAGATTCATCCATACGATGTCGTAAGGTGGCTCACTGGAAACTGGCTTTCTTCCACTTACTGCATACGTTCTCGCTCGCTGAAAGCTGTTTTCTAGTATGTCGTTATTTATTTGTTTTGTTTTAAAATTTATTGTTATAAATTATCGTTATACACTTAAAAAAAATAAGTAGTAGAACGATAAAAGCTGACTGCATGAAATTGCAGTGTATATTCAATGCGGACTTTGTCCCAATTTTCTTGTGGTTATTTTTATCTTTTGTTAATACATCTAAAAAGTGTAAATAAATTTAAAATAGTCAACCTTACGTACCCTCACCGCAGTACGATTTCTTCCTTCCCCCCCCCCCCCCATAATTAACTGCTGAATTTACTGATACATATGACGAAAAATAGCTAAGTGGGAGAGCTAACTAATTAGACTGAAAACCAAAGACTGGGGAAAGGGTTGGGGAACTTTGGGGTTAAGTTAGGGTTAATAAAAAGGCTTAGTTTAGGTTGGGGGAAAAGAGCCTAACCAAAATTGGGCCTACTAAAGGCCTAAAAGCCAAAATCCCCCTAACTAGGAAACCTAGCAGGGGTTGAAGAGGACCAGCCAGTTGGCTGGCCCGAAGGCTTTCTGATTTTACCATGCTGGCCCCTTGCTTAAAATCAATGGAATGTTCTATTATGTTCTAGAGGCAGGAACCGGAAACTAAATTATAAGACATAGATAATGTCCACCTATGTAAGAATGGACACCCAAGACTAAGATTGGCCATTGGCCCCAGCAAACAACCAAGTACAAGATTTGCGACAACATATGCTGTTCGTAGATTTGAAAAATATAAAAGCCTGATGAAAAAGAACGAAAGCGACGGGAAACTACAGCAACAAAGTTTTCAGTTTTTTTTTTTTTTTTTTTTTTTTTTTTTTACAAAACCAGTATTTGGTGTCCGATGAAAATTTATCTAGCCGGTGATTACATCGTCGCGCACAAAATTCTGACGCTTTCTCTGCATTGTAGTAGCAAAGGTTAGGAGAGGAATAAAAAAAAATATAATGCAATATATAGACACTGTTCCGTACACCACTCATTCAGACTTTTTAGTAGTGTCCTGTTGGTATGTCTGCCTTTCAAACTGCATACGTCAATTGCACATCTAGATACACGCTAGTGTGTCGCCGCCAAGCAATAGTAGATTGTCCGATTGTTGACATCCGATTGTTAAAAAATGATTGTTCATGAAAAAAGGCGGCCATACTAGCAGACTGTGTCTTTTAACTGAAACCAACTTATACCTGTTTTCAGCATACTGGTGTAAATTCCCCATGCGGTAGAATCTTTGCAAATCGTTTGAATCGGGTGTTTTGGGTCCAGTAACGAAGAAAACGTCCACACGAAAATGTGGGATCGTGTCCTTCAAGTAAAAAAAGTGTCTGCAATAACGTTGATTTATGTTACTGGTAACTAGCAACTAATCCGCCGGCTCCCATGTTAATTCTCACAGGGTATAACGACACGTTTACAGCTGATTAGGGAAGGTTGCCAGATCTAAATTTCGGCAGACGGGTAAAGCGTCATATGGGGAAGTACCTTTTTCTAAAATCGGGGTAGCAGCTAGAAGCACGTGGCTCATGAAGTAGCTCGTAAGTGCAAAAGAATTGTTGTAACCATTGTTTGTATTGTCATCCAACAGTAGATTATAACATGCTTAAGTGTTACACGCTTATCGTTTCAGTACCTAATTGTCAGAACTCATTGTTGTTGCAAATAGGTGGTTGTGTCTTTGTTGTTATGGTCTTGACTGTGTAGGTATTAGGTGCTTTAGTGTTATGTAGTGTAGCACGTTTTGTAGCTTTGGGGCGCATAGCATAAGGCTAGGGCCTCAATTAAAAAATGCAGAATGGTTTTGGAGCGCATGGCACTTGGCCGCGGCCACAAATAAAACTCTAAATGGAAATGGTTCACTTAGAGACGGAGTATCTTTTATTGCAAAGGTTTGGCCGGTTTTTTGTTACGGTACACGAATCCAAACTAAATTATCTGCCCCACGACGATAAAGGGGACAATTATGTGTTCGTGAACACCATAGTAACTAAGTGATTGAATGATTAACGTTAACCGAGGCAGGGCCACGGGAGGAGGGATGCGCTGTTTGAGTGAACGAAGCGAACGAAAATTAGCGTCAAACCGTGTCAATTTCGCTGACGTAACGGCTAATTGGGCAATGTCAAAGGTGAAAATTAAAAATGAGAAAATTTATAGATATCAAATTTCTCCAAACATAAAAGGTACACCGTCTGAGCTTTTCTTCAGTCACAGTCTCTGAAAGTTGTGATATCCACCCAAAACCCAAACTGGTATAAGAGAACCAGGAAAAGGCCGCCAAGGTTAATCCTAATAGCCAAGTTAATCGCACCGAATAATACTTTAGACGTTAAATGAAAACCTGAAGAGGACGGTACACGAACTCCTACTGAGTTGGCTGAAACATTTAAAATTGGCCATGCTACATTTCTAACCAAAACGAATATGCTTACAATTATTTGATAGAGATTTAAAAACCAGCAGACGAAAGTGTCCGACATAGACGAAACTGTGTCTTCTTCCAAAAGTGGTATGATGACGTCAGCTTGTTCCAGTTGGCAACATTCAACATTATGACTTGCGCCGATCGTTATTCGTGAACCACATTATTTATGCAATACGCCATTGATAAACATCAGTCGTCACCAATCTGGATACGCTAACATGATTTATTTGAGTGAACAATTCCAGCTTCATGCCGTGATTCAAATTAACCTTGTGAGTGAGCGAAACGAACCAACATCAGCATTTCGTAGCCAGTACGCTCAAAATTGCGATTGAACAAACTTAAACCTGTGAAACAAAACACAAACAATAAACCACGACCGTGCCACTTTGACTCAACTAACGGCAAATTGGGCATTGGTAAATGCAAGTTCTAGCCGTGTCAATTTCACTGGCGTAACAGCTAATTGGGCCACGGCAAATGTGAAAATTATGAATGAGTAAATTTATAGACATAAATTTCATCCAGACAGAAAAGGTAGAGGGGACGATTAAACCGTCTGATTCTTCGTTCGTTCACAGTCGTATGAAAGCTGTGATATCCACCCGAAACCAAAACTGGTATAAGAGAAGCCGCCAAGTTTCCAAAAAAGGGTCGGCCTTTCAAAGTATTGATATCATTCAATCAGGGAAAGGCCTCAAAGGTTAATCCTGTCAGCCAAGTTAATCGCACCTAATAATACTTTGGTGGGCGTTAAATGAAAACTTGAAGATTGTTACCATTAGCAATGTTCTAGTTTTCATTTAACTTTCGAACTATTAGTAGGTGCGATTAACTTGGCTAATACGATTAACCTTGGCAGCCTTTTCCTGGTTGAATGATATCACTACTTTGAAAGGCCGACCCTTTTTGGAAACTTGGCGGCTTCTCTTATACCAGTTTTGGATGGATTTTTATTACTTTACCATATGACACGTCGAATTACTAATGAAGTGTTAGTACATTCTTGTCTTTAAAGTTTAATTTCTCTTCATTGACGTAAAAATCAACAAAATCAATAAAGAAAAAAGAAACCAATTAAGCCAGCTGATAGGTATTGATCAACGATATTTTTAATATCACAAAAACGTTAAAAAATAGAGACAGACTTAGTTTATTGGAAATTAGTTTATTGGAAGTTTATACTAAATTACATGAGGTAACGGTTTAGTAATTTTCTTTGGTCGTTTCTTGGTGCACACCTCAACTGAGAAATTCATTAGTGATCTGCTGCTCGTTTTTCTTTTCTTTTCTCAGGTGATCACTAGTTGGAACCACTAAAAAACAGGATCAAATATTTAGCACCCAGTAGACATGCTAGCGTTCGTCCCATTAGTGATTTGCTGCTCGTTTCTTTTTTTTTCTCATGTGATCACTAGTTAGAACCACTAAAAAACAGTATCAAATATTTAGCACCCAGTAGATAAGCTAGCATTCCTCCCATTAAAAATATTAGTAAGTGTACTAGCAGCCCTCTTCCCAAGAACCATGTTCCGGGGTAGAAACGCCGACATAAATTGTCATCCAGCATTAGTTTTCAAAAACAACAATACGACAGACATGGCTGAAGCTTCGTTTAATTGCGGTACTTTGGCCGCCTGTCAACGTAAGTCATTAATAGTGATGTATTAGTTAAACATTTTCTTGTTGAAATTAGGTGTGAATAACGTAGATATTGCCTAATTAGTTAGCTAACTAGCTAATTTCACGAAAATAAGTTTTATCTAGAAGTGACTAAAGCTGACATTTTGCAGCAAGCTAAAAGTTTACCCATGGGACGTGCTTTTTGCTAGTTTGGGGGCAATGGGAGGCATAAATTCAAAGTTGCCAATAAATTTCAATGCAATTTAACTCTACCGTTAAAACAGTATTGAACTTGATTGGTAACTTTCGCTTCAGTATTTAGCAATGAACAACATATTTTGCTCACAGCAATGAACAACATATTTTG
>JAHWFP010193271.1:24701-41458 GCA_023313725.1 Lithobius niger
TATTTTGCTCACAGCAATGAACAACATATTTTGCTCACAGCAATGAATACGACGACGTTTGTACGCAGTTTGACATAGAACATTTCAATAAAACATACGGCTTATATTTCGTGGCACACCAGTAATTTCGGTCACTTTTACAAACGTAACGGCCCTTAATTCATAATTGATAATGAAATTACGAATAAGGGTTGTTACTTTTGAAAAAGTGGCCGAAATTGCAAATGTGCCACGAAATATGCGTAAGATTTTCTTGTATTTTGATATGTTGTTGATTTATGATGTTTATTAAAACGAAGGTATTTTTAAACCTAAACTGTAGGGGTCAGTGTTACCCATACCAGCGTTATATTAAGGTCAGGCTTAACTGAACCAAAGTCAAAACAGCAAAGAAACACGAATAAGCTTTCCTGTAATGTTTCAGATACCTCAGTGTTCCTGAAGTGTGAAGTTCCCGTGAAATCTTACTGCTGTCCTCAACCATTGCACCCATCAAAACAAACACTGCTGATATTAGAAAAGGGGAACCAACAGTTATTTAACGTATGATTACGTGATATTTCAGTACAATGCAGATTAAATTAGTGCACAACTTTCACTTATTTTGATACCTAAACATAGAAATAGTAATATAAACCAGCTTTGTTTCGTAGTGCTTAGATTATAGTGTAATAATATTGTAATGAAGTCACACAGTTGGGTTTTGTGAACAACAGCGTGGTGGCGCTGTTCACCACTGAGCTTTACGCCTGATCTAGAGCGCATCAGACGTGCTGAAACGGGCCATCGTTACAATATATATAGTTAAAACGGTCAGGGAAAATTTTGTTGCTAGTTTGTTTTCCGCATAACTATTGCAATTATGCTCCGATTTTCAATCTGTTTTCGCAGTTTGTCATGTTTGATGCTCGTGTACAACCTTGTAATTCACTTGTGTGCTGTATCTTGCGCCATTTGGAAAATAGAATGCTGATGACCTTGACTGCTGTTTTCAAGGTCATTGAAAATATCTTCATTGGCTTCCCGTTATCTGACTTACATTACAAATATGTCTTCAGAATTAACGTAGGACCAGCAGTTATTTCGGCAGTTATTTGCGTGTGACCAGACTTTAGACCACCCTGTATATTATTTAATGAGCAGACTGAGGAAAGGAATGTATTTTTATTGGGACCAGGACCCTGGGTCATGGTCCTACCCTAATACTAAAACTAAAACTAACAAGAACTCCGAAAGCCATTCCAACAAACAAAGCTTAACACACCAACACCAGCAGAATGTCACATCAAAGCCCACCGACCACACCATGCCTACCACCACAACTGCCATTGCCACTTGATTTCACCACATACACACAGAAGTAGCACAAAACCTGAGACTAGCCACTATAGACGGACTCCATTTGATATACTGTAGTTACCAACAGCTTTAAGTCTGACCACTGAGCTTGTCCCTTCTACTGGCAGTAAAGTGTGGATAGCCGGTGACACTGAAATCCACCGTGTTAACTTCCTACGCTGTTTATCAAACTTTTTGCACAGCAGCGCATGATGCTCAACAGACTCCTCCACACCACACACGCTGCAAAGTGCCGAGGCAACCCATCCCTGACGGAACCGATGCCCTGACAGGAGGGTGTGCCCCGTGCGGAGGCGCGTGGGCACTTGCGCCAACCGGTTCGGGTGCAAATCCATTGCCGATTTAAAGCCGCACATAGGGTGCATACGGAATAAGGCTCTGCCAGTGTCTGTCGTCTGCCATTCCGCGGTCCAGGCAGCCAAAGTCCAGTTCCTGAGAGCCACTCGCTTTGATCGCGCCGACTGAGTCAAAAATATCTCGGCGGTATACCAATGCAGACTGCAGATCTTGCCAACCCATGTGCCTGCTCATTTCAGGGTGAGTGATCATGCTTAAACAAACGAAGCTTCAGTAAGGCTGGATATTAGAGCTGAGAACAATCAACCTGGAACAATCAGCAAGAGGGCGAGCGGGTTCATTCTTGGCACGGTAGCAAAGAAAGAAGGGCGAGGGCCGACAATGAGAACGGATATACGCTGTAACAATTAGAAACAAACAAAATTTTGCTTCATTAAAGCTGACTATTAGAGCCGAGTTGAAAAGTTTCAATTCAATTCAATTGTGGTTTATTGGGGCCCTGGTTCTAGGCCATGCACCTATACCCTATAACTAAATACACACTCTGCACCACATACTACACCACACCACACCACGTTCATCATCATGAAGTTTCAAAGTTGGTTGAGTAACAATAACTGCATGCATGGCCGTGCGCAGCTCATATAATACCCTATTTTTATTTTTTTAATATTTTTTTTTCTGTTTTATTCAGTCAAATCTTCTCCTTTCAGTCTAAGCCCTATTGATGATACACGATGATTATTATTATTATTTTTTTTTTTTACCATTTTTCATTGTTACTGCTAAGCCAAGTAGCAAACACCGATCATTAGCTTACCTACAGGGTTCAAATGTAAAAAAACTGTAAACAGCATTTTAAAAATTTGTTTTGATGTTTGCAGTGGTTGGGGACAGCAGTAATATTTCACGTGGACGTACCACTTGGAGGTATCGGAAACTTTACAGGAAAGCTTATTCATGTTCCTTTGCTTTGTTTGACTTTGGTTCACTTAAACCTTACCACCTCACTCAAACATCAAACGAGTTAGTTTTTATTCATGATATTTCGTCATACCGCGTTATACTTTGAGTAAAGATAGGGATGAGGTCTTCCTGTTGTGTTATTTGGTTTGGCCAACTTCCATTTCTATTCATACGTTGCTTTTTTGCTTAGCGTAGTACAGATTGTTTTGTTTCGTTTTAATGTAGCGTATAGTAGAAACTGAGATGTTCACAGTGTTGGTTCAAGTCTGTTCTTCGTTAATATTATGTTTGTTTTTGTATTTCTAAAAACGTCTACACATTTAAACGTATGAATATTTACGTTTATATTCTGCATTAATAGATATATGCGTACTAAGCTCCTAGTACGCATAGATATATATATATATATATATATATATTAGGAGATATTTGAGTACTAAGCTTTTTACAGTATATGAATGAGTTTATTTGTTTTTCTGTTCTTTTTCCTATTATAATTAGCTGTTCATTTCGTTTCGTCTGTAGGTCGCATACCAAGCAATTTTACTAACTGCACGGTATTTATTTCTGTATGGTTTACTTGAATGGTAGTTTTTTTTCCGTGCTTGTCTTGTTTTAGCGAGTTCGATGAATTCTTTACACGTCACAATTCATATAATGCAAATACGTATAGTGTTCACGGCTTATCTTGAGTTCGCCCCAGCACGACACAGATAATCAATTGTATGTTTTTGGTAGCAGAGTGCCTTGTTGATATCCTAGATGGTTACAAAAACAATGGCGGCCGTCGATTAAAGCCGCTCCATCCATGAAGACGTATAGCCACTCATAAAAATACCTACAAGACTCAAGATAGGCCGCGTACATAATAGGCATCATTTAATTCTTTGATAAACTGGTATTTTGTGGAGATCGATCGTTGCATCACTGCATCACTGCATCGTTGCATCACTGCAAACAGTAATACTCGAATGCCGCATCCGTCAGCCCTGAGTGCATGAGTATGATCACTGGAGCTGTTTGTCCATGATAGTATTTCTGACTTGTTACTTTGCCAGCTGCTGGCGGTAAGAACACTGTAAAGGGTGGATTATTTATGCCAGGTGCTCAGCGTGAACTTTCTGTTCTGCAGTCTAAATTTCTTGTATTGAACATCGTGTTGGAAGAGTTGTTGAATGTCATGTTGCATTTGTTGCAACAGGCATTGCATAAATTCACTTGAATCTTATTGGTCTGTTGCATCAAATTCTTGACTAACAATATGACGGACTTCGTAAGAGTTTAAAAGTTAGTTTATATCAGCCGACTCCATACAAAATAAAGCATTTTGTTAACGTTTTAATAACTGGCTGTTTTCATTTTTTTTTTCGAATCACGTTCTAAAAATGTTAAGTAAAATAAACATTGTAGTGTGACGCTAGCATAACTGCTTACTCCATATGGAGTAATGATGCCTTTTATAAGATGCTGTTGTTTTTGCTATTTTTTTTTGCAAGCTGTGGATTGATTAAGGAACACACAACTTTTAATTTTTATCCGTGACAACAATTTGAGAAGTTTGTTAGCTTTCCCGTCAGGTAGCCTAGAGTAGGTGCCGAAATTGTAAGTGTTTGCAGATATGGTAGAAAGTTTTCTGCTCGTAATTTGTGCTATTAGTGAGGTACCAAGGTAAGGATGATATTTTAATGTTAATATGTTGCGCTCTTTAACTGCTTTTGCATCTGTGTTAGTTTGTTTGTGCCTAAAACTAAATGAAGCCCAGTCAGTGTTTTGACTCTGGAAAGAGCTAAGTAAATCATTCTTGTACACTTCCTGTACAGGCCCAAGTGCATCTTTTCCAATATCGATTGTTGAACACTCCAAATTGAGCCGCTGGAATGTTTTACCATTTTACCATTTTCGCCTGTGCTACTGGCTCAGTTCCCACTTTATACATTAGTGCACATACCAGTTTCATAGTTTCGTGAAGTCGCTGGTATTTATGAATTGCTTTTCCGTATGTTATTTCGTTCAATCCACATAAGATCGGAGGCCGCATTAAGTCAAGGCCTTTTTTGATACACTAACTGGTGGAGTGATGGATTTGAGATCGATTAAATTCTGTGTTGATGCACATTCCGCAGCAGACGACATCATATACGCACCTCTCAAAAAGCGAAAACCAGTTTACAATTTTCACAAATTTTCGACAGCTTTGAAAAAATATTCAAAAAAATATATCTCCTGCTGTTTTCTTTAGGTGACAAAGAAATAAAAATACTAGTCACACTGTACTGTCCGACGCTGATTAGTACAGTGCTGATACAGTATGATGTAACTAGTATTTTTATTTCTTTGTCACCTGAAGAAGACAGCAGGAGATATATTTTTTTGAATATTTTTTCAAAGCTGTCGAAAATTTGTGAAAATTGTAAACTAGTTTTCGCTTTTTGAGAGGTGCGTATATGATGTCGTCTGCTGTGGAATGTGAATCGCTTGACTCTTAATGTAATCGCAGCCATTATGCTATATTTCTGTGTTGATAATGTTAACCAATAAAAGATAACTGTGATTTAAGAAAATATTCTGTATAAAAAGAACCATGCTCTCCAGCAGTCCCAAACTGAACTTGATTGTCTTAAAACCATTCAGCTTCCAGCGATCCGATCCGGAGCCCACTTGTCAAGCTTACATTTTTACCCCAGACTCCCTAGCTGGCAGGGTGGATTACGCTTGAATGCCCACCAGTGAATTTTTTTGTAAATGTCCTGCATTAAGTTGTAGTTGAATTCTGTTAACTAGCCTAAAGTTTTCCAATAAATCCATTCACCAGTCCTTTAGTCATATCGGTTTCTGCATAACATAACTTTTGTGCTTTGATGCTGATGTCTAATTCATTTTCCAACCCCGCTGTCTCTGCCAAATTATCTTTCAGATTCATCAATAACAGCACCAATACAGAAATATTGCTTTTCTCACTTCTAAATGATGCGAGTTTGATAGACATGTCACCTACTAATGGAAACTTCCTGCAGCCCAAAGAAAAAAAAAGACTGTAGAAATGGATTTTCGGTTGTTCGTCTCGTAATTATTGAGAAAAAAAGTGAATCTTATCAATTTGGACCAAAAAGATGCGATATTTCCCTAAAACAAAACTTGAAGGATTCCTGCCAAGTTTTTCACCGTTTGAAGTCGTAATACCAAACGCCAACCTTTTCGCCTAGTTAATCACACCGACTTCAAACTTTCAATGAAATACTTGAAAATAACGCAGTAAGCAGTTTTCATTTTTTGTTCATCACCCGCTGAACTTTACTTAACCTTTACTCAGTTGGGGAAAGAGCTTGGCATTTTATATCACAACTTTAGACAGCCAAAATGCTTGGAGGGGGGGGGGAGAATACTTAACAAGTGTTATTTTGGGGAGGTATGAGTTGACCCATTATGAACACCATACTGTCTTTACTCATTAGGAAATTAGTGTGCTTCGTTCAGTTGTGGCTGGTTTAGAATGGCGCTAGGTAGCAAACTCCCGTTTTCTCAAATCGACTGTACGACTGTGAAGGCTTTGCGTTCATCGATTGGAAGCTCCTTGTGACGTCATCGATCTTGATAAAACAGCTTCGTTTCCAGGTGAGCGGAAGAAGGGAATCAGCACTGGCTTCACCTTCTGTTTGTTCATTACAAGAGCTTTCATCGGAGGACGTTTCTATAACGTAGACAAAACTGTCGGAAAACGTGTTGCCTTAAGCTGCGGAAACACGGAAAGATGGTTTTGTTGAAGACACTGGTTGAAAACTTGTTGAAGTGATCGTTTCTTTCATTTGGACAACCTTCAGAGATTTTGCCATCGAAGGTTCAAAAGGAAAAGGATGCAGTTAACGACATTTAGCTCCTAGGAGACTTTCAGACGGAAGACGTTCGATTGGATTTACTATTTTGTGATAAAAACTGCAAGAGGCGGTTGATGCGTCAAAGGAAAGGCCTTGAGCCGTATTTTTGTAAAAAATCCAAAAAGGGAAAAATTGAGGGCTCCTCAAGAGGCGCGTGTCTCAAATTGAATGGCACCATTATGGGGTAGAAGAAGCTCACAGCCACTAGAAAGTACATTTTAGCAATGCCCTTTGAGAAAAGCCGGAAGTACGGTTCGCGTTTACGAGACGGGAAAGCGTGCCTTCGATTAAAGAATGCGATTGACACAGAGCCTCATTCTTCTTCTTTTCCCTTCGGAGTATAGTAGACGAATCCCACTGCTTTAACCCTAAATGTAGAAAATTGAAACCAAACGTAAGTGAGACTTTGTGGTTTGCCTAGTCATACACTATACTATTTTCAGGATGATTTTCAGAATTTGGCCGCGATTATTTATCGAACGTGGTGCCAAATAAAAAAAAAATGGGAGAAATACAGTGGCATGTCATCGCAGGATTTTACAAGTCAAAATTAGGTCAAATCTAATTCTATTAGCTAAAGTAGATTCCAAGCCTGTCCTGGAAAGCCGATCTGCGTAATTTAAATCGCGAAAGCCTTGTAATCGCTTCATAAACTTTTGATCTTGGACCCACTCTAGGATTTAATATCGTCTAGTAAATAAGGGGATCAAACTAGGGTAGCATACGCAAGAAGGGGCCGCACGAAAATAATGGCACGTTTACGAGACGGGAAGAATGCGATTTACGCAGAGCCCCATTCTTCCTCTTTTCCCTTTAGAGTATAGTGGACGAATCCCACTGCTTTAAACTTAAATGTAACAAACGTAAGCGAGACTTTGTGGTTTGCTATAGGGGAGTTTTTAAAGTCAGCGGCTTGCGACTCGCTTGCAAGCGGAAACGCTGCCCGTTTGTTATTTCAATGGGAAAGCGTTCCCCGCGGCCAAGCGACTCGCAAGCCGCTGACTTTAAAAACATCCCTTATTCATAAGCTATTATTTTCAGAATTATTTGCTTAAAATACAAGTGGTAGCAAGACAAACTACTAGGAGGCCGTAAGTGTGTTCGCCGTTTTTGCTTGGCATGTGGCACCCTCTCAATGCGCTTGAAAGGGTTTGCATGGGTATAGAGATGCGCATCAAAATGCCAAACCTCCTAACGAAATCGCTTGCACTCGTTGGCGCAAGAGAGGAAAAAGCCCTACGATCAGGGGTTTACAAAACCAACAAAGGCGGATTCCTCCGAAGAGTTTTCAGGTGGCCGTATAAACGTATGAATGACAGCCCAGATCATGCTGAAACCCTTTGCTACCGAGCAAACAATGTTGGTTTTGCGAACCATTGCTGGAAATGGAATCACAGGACGGAAAGCTAAATGAGAAGTGTAAATGTTAAGGCCGCCCGCGCACTGAGCGACTTGGCCGTGCGGCCAGGTTGCTGCAGCCAATGAAAATGATTAGCGCGTGGTTTTACATAAACGGTAAGCATTCTCATTGGCTGCAGCGACCTATCGCCGTTGTCTTTTGGACTTAAATGTCTCACAAACTGTGGAGCTAACAATTAGGGCCGTGTTCGTGTGGTTCAGCAGTATAGGCCTCGGATTTGGGGACAAGGGTTCAATTCCACGCTCACACAGTGTGGTATTTATATATCTGAAAGATACCGGAACTAATGGAATTGTTGTTACGTATATATCGAACCCTTTGTCTCTGTTGATGAGCGAAATGAAACTTAGTTGTGTTTTGTTCGAAAGATTTAAAAACAAAACAATCACAAATCGACGATTTTGAGCTTCGTGACCACAAAATTGTTCCTCGACATGATGGAATGGGTAATTTAATTCGTAAATAGTATATTTCATCAGAAGAAATCAATTTTTTCCATCGAGAATTGTCAAGCATATTTTTGTGATTTTGATACTGAACATGTAGTCTCTTGCCTGTTGTTTCCACTTTTTTTTTCATTTTCCGTAACCCTGTTACAGACAATTACAGATACTTTTCAAATGTGTACTCTATGTGTACTCCACGAAAATCTAAATTTCGCCATGCATTTTTATGCATTTCTTATGGATTGAATTGAATTGAATTTGAAAATATGAAAATACTACCATAAACTATGCGTCAGTTGTACATGAACAGTATTCTTGTTGCTTTGGCGCAAGATTGGTGGAACGATAGTATATGTAAGGTTGGTCACTTCCAGCTCATTATGTGACGTCACAGGAGGCACGCACACTGGAGCATTTCCGGTTTGCCTTGTGCGCATGTGCGTAAGCTGTTGAGCTGTATCGTGACGTCAGCAGAGGCAGCAAAATCACAGCCAATGGGAAAGCTATATGCAAAAAGCTTCGAATAGACCCCCTGCTCTGGCGTAATAAGCTCTGTCGTTAATGAAGGAGCTGTACAATCTATGGCAGTATGCAGATGAGTCCTTATCGTAATGATTCGACGCATTGCCTACACAGGAAGCAACTTTTCTGTTATGTGGCTTTAAAAATATTACCAACAATGGGAAACGAATTTTTTGATTACAGGTGGCGTGTTCCCAACGTTCACAGAAATACAGTTGCAAATGATTACAATCTTTGCTGTTAGTGCCTTTTCAATAGTTAAACCATAAAAAGGCACAATTCCCAGTCATAATATGAAATGCGCCCAATCAGCTGACGCCAAACAATTTTGATATTTGTATATCATGTTGCTTATACCAAGTTTTACACAAAATACGTCATCTATTTTTTTTGCGCCAAGTTACTTCATGTTTAATTTTCCTGAAGGTAAATGTTTGTTCATACTCTGACGTCACGAACAGTTTTAAGAAAATTTGTTCGCGTATTTTGAGGGTCAAAAAATCAAGTTACAGTACCCAAAATAGACCTATTCAGACATTTAGCGTTACTCGCACCTTCGGAGGGTCCTTACCTCTGGAGGGGTAGGCGTACAAACAAACACCCATGCATATCGTACGTTCTTAATGATGTACATGATTAGTTAATAGTTAATGACCTACGTCAAAAAAAGGCAAAATCTCTATCATTTGAATTCTCCGAATGCAGTTCCGTTAATTATTTATGTCATTTCGTGTAAATACTGCAGCGCAAGCTCGTGCATCCGTACGAGACGGGGAACGACAGAATTCATTACGGGGTACACTCGAACTATATTCAACCTTTTTTTTTTGGGGCCATTTTTAGTGGCGGCACACGTAACTTCTGCATATCTACTTCAAGAAAATAAATAACGGGCAGAAGTCTCAGTTTTGTTGGATTTCAGAGTTGCGAGGAATTCAAACATGTAGCGTTAAAAAGGAAAACAATAAACACAGTTAGGATTGATGAGAACAAGATTAAGGTTGGCGACCTATACGAATGATTTGCTATGCGTGACCTGAATAGGCGTCTGCTTCTTTCTGTTTTCGTGCAGTATAACGTATAGAGGTCTAAACATAATTTTAAGTTAGGACAGCCATTGTCGTCCAGCGAACAAAACCAGTCTTTGGAAAATGGAAACCCATTCCTTCCGTGCAGACATTATCAACGCCATACAAATAATAAAAGAATCACTAAAACGAAGAAAATTGCGTTTCACACTTAGTCTAAGTGTCGTGACTCCCATTAGAAACACTGAGGTGGCACCGTTCACCCTATAACATCTTTATGCCCTTATCCACTGCTCAGGGTGAGGGCTTGGGGATAAAGGTGCCATGTCACTTGCCAAATAGTTTTCAGGTTGGTACTGCGAGTTATTGAATTATGTATTCAGTTGGTTTTAACGTTGACAATTAATTGGCGAAACAATCAACAAATTATAACTGCTCAGAGGTATTTGTGGCCTGAACTGAGAAAAGGATCGTCCACCTTTACAAATTTCAATGAAGTGTATACTTTGAACTTAGATACATTCCAATATAGTTGAGAAATGAGTAAAGCAAGAAACGCAGCGCTTTATGTAGTTTCAGTCATAACAACCAGTAGCAAAAGAAATAAGTTTGTGGTGAACCTATTTCTTGTGTGCAGATGACTGTAGTGCATGCGAATAGGAAAAGTACTCTTACTAACTATCTTTCTCCATTCACATTTCAACACAATTTCACAACCTCTGATTTTGTTTTGCCGCCAAAACAATTTTCTTCAAAGGGTTCGAACAACAACAATAATTTGCTTTTTCAAATAATGTTTCTTTTGGCGAATTTCATACAATGAGCGCTGCAATAGGCCCAACAATGGTTTAGCTCCTGCTTACTGTTTTTTCCCCCTTATCCAGCCGAACCTCACGACGTTGTAACAATCACTTATGACAGCATTGTTGAAATCCTCCATACTACGCAAACTATGTAACTATGTAAGTATAGGGGAGAGTGTATAGCGTTAGGGCCGAGTAAACTCTCATAGTAAAACTAACTAACTACGCAAACGGGCCACTTTGGGTTCGTACTCCCTAGAAACAAACAACAACTACTAATAAAACGGGTTTTTATTTTTATTTTTCCCAGTTCTGTACATGAATAACACTGAAAACTTGGTTAACAATTCGCTGAAGAATTGGCAGTGGGTTTAAAGTATTGAACCATTGACAGTCCCGTGTATTCGACCATGAGAAATAATGTTGTTAGTTCATTGTTTTGTCGTCTCATTCTTGTCTTTAGACAGAACTAGTCATATCGTTCACTTCGCTGACGCTATCGACGTCGATCCATGCTTCGTGTAATTTCTTTGAATCCAAGAGCGTCACAAAATCGATGTACTTGTTATTTCGACGCAAACTAATTGCAATTATTGTTCACAGTTCGTCCATCACATCCCTCGGTACGACTGCTCATGACGTCATAGTTTTATCAGGAAGAGTTTGTTCATGCATTATAAACTTTGCATGAACAAACCATGACGTCATGAACAAACGTCAAGAGGGTAAAAAAAAAAACTTTGCCCTTATTTTTGCAGTGTTTTCGTGTAGTTGAGGGTCATAAAATCAAGTTACAGCGACAGAAATAGGCCTAAAGGTTGAAGCAATTAAATTATATTTCATTTGGTCCTCCTACCATCTTTGTAGGTTCCTTGGTTCAAGAGGAGTAGAGGTACACACACACACCATACGTTTTTAATGATAGCATCTATTGACGTCGTCTCAGTATTCGTATATATAATCTTGGAAGAATGATTGGGTTGGTTGGTTGGGTTGGGTTGACTCATTCGTCCAAGATATATTTGTGAGGTGGAAATAATGCTGCAACAATGTAACGACTAGTGTAGAAAACTGGTACAACAATGAAAAGTCATTGTTAAAATATTGCTGTGCGTAATACCAAAACCTTCTTCCTACTGTTCGCCTCCTGTTTATTGTTTTACAACATTTAAAATGTTAATAATTAAGTATTGTTGCATTGAAGTTAGCAACGAAATGGCGTCGGTTGCCATTTTCAAATCTGAGCAACGAAATACGGTTTGGATCTAGTTACTATCAAGAGTAGGGCCAGTGAATAGTTGTATACGTTACTGGAGGCTTCCTCCTTGAATGGCAAGGGAAATGTTGAAGATGACGCGCGGAGTTTATACACGAATATATTATCTCTAAAGGTGTCACTTCTCAAAGGGTTTAACGAGCGTTGACCACTCCTGGTCATCTGCCCGAAGCCCTAAGGCCCTAAGGTGTCACTTCTTACCGTTTGACAACAATCGGGGTTATTCTTGCACGTATAACAATTTGTTTTCATTTAGATTATTAATAAAACGTGCAAATTCTTTTTATTTTTTTCTGGTGTGTTTTCATCGCTGGAAGAGCGTCGCGTGTCCGCCATTGTGGTAGCGGTCGACAACGAGAAAACCTGATTTCGACCAAAACATTAGTACACGGAAATTATATCTGGCCGGACAAGTTTTTGGTTGCATTTTCTGATGGTATATGTTTAGCCGCAGCGAGCGCGGCAGGTAATTTGGGAAAAAATCTGAACGCATCAAATATGCTAAAAGTTACCAGCTTAACGATTGAACTATTACGATTACTCCCTCCTGGAGATTCTTGGCATAATGGCGGACACCTAACGCTTCATAAAGAACGGTGACAGGGTCCGGAAAACAATGAATTTACAACTTCACGGCAACAAATGCCAATTTTCAAGTATACCGATAACAAGAAAGACGGATTGTTATGATGAAGTAAGAATTAGTGCCTATAGAGATTATATCTTCGTATATATGCTCTGCGCGTCTTCTTTAACATTACCAAAGCAAGTAACGTGTAGCGCTGTGTAGTAGGCAAACAAAATTCTGCTGGTTTCGTGCACTCTTGTGCAGACTTTTGTGCTTACTTTGGTGAAAACTTTTGTTCCTAGTCTTGTGCACACTTTCGTGCAGACTTTTGTGCCGAGTTTCGTGCATTCTTATTGAAGACTTTTGTGCGAACGCTCGTACAGACTTTCGCGCAAACTTTTATGCAAACTGGTTTGCTCAAAAGAGAAGTGATTTTCTACATGGAGCCCATTAGAATACCTCAGCTTACCCACTTTACAAAAGATGCTTTGCAGAGTGAGTGTGTTTGCAAAAGACCTAAAAGTTATAGGATACACAAAAGAAGATTATATTGCTGTAATCCTGGAAATAATCTGGAATATTATGCCTTATAGCTCTATAGATGGAGGATAAACTCCTGGTGTTTCAAAGTGTAAAACTATCCATTGAAAGTGTAAAACTACTGATTTGACTGATAATGCTACTGAGATAGAAGCAGACAAGATGACAAAAACAAGTGCCCTTCCGTCTGAATATGAAATAAGAAGGGCATCTGGGGACAATTTGACTTCCGACAAGTCTTCTGACCTTTCAGGTGATGGCTTAGCATCTATAACCATCTGATTTCTCCACCCTCCCTTCGAGACATTTATACCACAAAGAAAATTTAATTAACAAAAAAAAAAGGGAAATATTCAAATGAACATCTTTTTCAGCTGCCAAGATAATTTTTCGATGGAGAGGGACAGTTTTGAAGGAAATTCTTATGATCTTTTCCATGTCAAAGTCCACATGAGCACGAGCGTATTTGCACGGGCTGATGCTAGGTTTTAACCAGGGACTTATGTACATGAGACAGTTGTACTAGCCGTCGAATTGATACCCTGACAGATAATCATTCATCATACCCTTGAAACATTGATACCCTGACAGATACCAATCACCAGTAATAATTTTGTTTAATACGTCAGTGCCTATTTCTTTTGACGCGAGAGTATTATTTTAGTTTGCTAAAGAAAAAATACTTTAGGTGGATTGGGATTTGTAATAAATATGCGATTTGCTCTGTATGTATGTATGTATCGCGGTCTGTTCAGTCTCTTGCTCTTAACCCGCTTACAAGATTGCTACCAAACTTGGTATGCAATATACTCGACTCCAGTGCTACTAATATTTTCAGCTTTTTATGAAAATGCTTTTATGCAAATCTTTGTGAAAACGTTTGTGAAAACTTTCGTGTAGACTTTTGTGCAGGCTTTTGAGCAGACTTTCGTGTAAACTTTTGTGCTTACTTTTGTGAAAACTTTTGTGCATAGTCTTGTGCACACTTTCGTGCCGACTTTCGTGCATACTTTTTGAGGACTTTTGTGCAAACATTTTGAAAACTTTTGTGCGAACACTTATGCAGACGTTCGCGCAAACTTTTATGCAGACTTGCTGCATACTTTTGTGTCAACTTTTGTGCATGTAGTTTTGTGCAGACGTATGCGCATACTTCTGTGCATAACTTTGTGCAAACATTTTTGCAAAAGGATGCACAAAAAGTTTGCACAAAAGTTTGTAGGTGAAACAGCAAAAGTCAAAACAGGATTTTCTGATTTCGATTTAAAAATATCTGCCCCCCCCCCCCCTTTCACAGTTACACCGAAAAGGAATAGGCGAAAGAACAGCACGGGGACAAAGAAATAAGAATGGCATTAGTAGCCACAACAAGGTAGGCTTGGAAAGATAAGATGCGGTGTGTATTAACTTTGTAATGTATGCAACGGTGTAGGATTTAGCTGGAGACGAGTTTGGATTGCAAAATGACTTCCCATTACTACGCGAATAATCTGCTTCGAAAGCACCTAGACGTGATGAACATAATACGTCAAGCATAAACACAATTTATGTAAATTATGAAGACATTTTGAGGATGCGAAAGTGTGCAAGCAGTTAACACACCAATTATCATATGGATCGATGATTTGGCAGCGGTCGTCATCTTGGGTGCATGTTCGATTCATCTGACGTCACACGCATCTGGCCTTCGATGATTATGTAACAGAAGCTGAGCGTAATCCTAGTTTATTTCTTCTTTATTTACACAATTTGTAATAGAAAAGGTTAGAGCTTGTAAAAAAAAAATAGAATAAAGTTTTTTGCCGCAGGAGGGAGGAAACCGGAGTACCCGGACGACACCATCGTACAACGGGCGGGAAACAACCCGTACATGTACACTTCCCTTCACCAGGATCGAACCTGGGTCTGTACAAAGCCAGAGATGTACAGTACACTGGGACCAGGACGCCTATCGAATCAGACGACCCAGCGCTCACAGTTACCCTGCACCCGTGTGCTGTTATTGCTGTTATTACACGCGTCCCGGGATAATGCGGAGTTCCACGACAATAATAACAGGCATATCGTTATCTTCTCGCAAATTAAAATTAATGTACCGTACGACGGAACTGCTATTGATTTAACATTAGCTTGGGCTGCAATAATCTGGCTGCCATGTAGCTAACCACAAAATTAAGGCACATCTAGCACTATTTTAATTGGAATTGCCAGACGGACAAGCCAGCCTACTAGAAAAGACTATGGTTGTTACGGCTAATTCGCCGCCCACTGACGACAGATAACAAATTGAACAGGCACCCAAAGCAAAAGCGGTTTGTCAGAGCCACAAATCTGACGCTTGTCCAGCCTTTAAAGCCTTGAAACCGATAGTTTTTGTTAAATCAGTCTGTGACATGTAACGCCTTGACACACTTGATGAATTCCAACGCGACACAAAGTAATATGAAGTGCAAAAGACGTCAACTCGTACAAACACGTTCATTGTCAACCATGTGGAATGGAGCGGTTTTGATGTCGTTGGCACTCGACCACGTCTTGTCGCTTCAGAATTCGTTGTGTCTGTTCCAGGTTTTAGTCATACTCAGCAGAAGGTTATAAATGATTACGGGATCTAACGGCTGCTATGAGTATAAGCTTGGAATAAAAGCAGGAAATAAACACATGGAATTAGCATGCAAAGCATTCCTTACCTTGGATACCGACATGGCTAAAAAACAGTAGAAGAGTTGTATAATTTCGGTAGTTTCAACACGGATGCATCATTGGAAGAGTTGTCTAACTTCGGTATTATTACTTAAATTAAGTGCGGTTTTAACTTAAATGTGGTTTATTTCATCCGACACTCAGATAGTTGTGTGGAGATATGTCCAACTATTTGAGTCTTTGGACTGAAATACATTGCATACCGGTGTTTCTATTTCTTAGGTCCCAAAGTTTTAAAATGTAATAATTTTCATGTGATCACCCCTGAATAAATAAAACTGTGTTGCTCAGTTTCGAGGTGTAACTGCGTAGTTCGAGTTTAGCGTCTGTTTATACCACGCACCATGGCTGTTTGCTGTGACATGCATATCACGTGACTGGGCTAGTCCAATCAGACGGCCAAACAGCCGTTCTCGTTCGTCATTGGCTAACTCATGGTGACGTCACGGCAAACAGCCATTGCGCATGGTTTAGACTATTACCACATTGTTCCCTATGGGATGTCGGATCAGTGCGCAACTCGTCGCACGCAGTATCTTCATTCGCAGTACCGTGATGACGCTACTCGAAACTGTGCAGTGATGGCGTAACCGTGCCCATTGGCTTTCCGTATCTTCACTTATCTTGCCCAATTTTAAATGTTCAGTACCCGGTTCAAAGAAGTGTTAAAAATAAACAGTTTTTTACACACCTAAACAACGGTTTTAGATGCTTTAGCTGCAACCATAAGCAAAAGCGTTTTGCTAATAGGATTGACTGAAAAAAAGATCTTACAATACATTACCGTTTTTAGTATTTCAGATGTGAAATGTGTTAATATAAAACATTAAATAAACACGGATGTAAACCAATTTACGTTGCCTTTTGGACTTAAATGTCAGACTGCCTGAGCGGGGAATCGAACCCACGACCTTTGAAATCAAAGGCCGGAGTCCTAACTGCTCAGCCATACTGACA
>JAHWFP010193271.1:41858-52019 GCA_023313725.1 Lithobius niger
GCAGTTAGGACTCCGGCCTTTGATTTCAAAGGTCGTGGGTTCGATTCCCCGCTCAGGCAGTCTGACATTTAAGTCCAAAAGGCAACGTAAATTGGTTTGCATCCGTATTTATTTAACACTTATCGAGTCCAATTGGCTTTCTGTCCATTTTATAACATAAAACATTAGCATCCAATTTTCAACACACCAAACCTGTCAACAGTGACGGAAGTGTTTAAGCCAATACGGTAGTGGGTTATTTTAAAGCCGTAGGCTAGTAATTATTTACAACATCGACGTTTTCATTAAACATAAGTTTTAAAAAAAATTGCGTTTAACAAAAACAAAATAGTTTTATTTCAACCTCGTTCTTCTTTAATTGATATGTATATTGTTGCAAAGCGCTAATCCGAGATTTTATTCACAGTTCAAAAATTGCAACATACAACACCAGTTCACTTAAAATAACTTGCATGACTCCAGCAATTATACGAAGCTTCACATCTTTTTTTTGCCTCTTCATCAGTATTTATTTGCTTAAGATATTCGTCGAAATAGTTGTTGAAAAGAATAGAAGTATAGGTTATCCTTCACCTTCCGAGGTCATATAACAATGTCGAGGCAGGCAGGACCGAGCCATTGTTGTATCTTTCCGAGGAAAGGGGCTGATAACCTATTTATCACGCAATTTCACGATCGCAATCCGACAACAAGTACAGCACGCACACAAAGATTATATCGTGCTGACGTTCTTTTGGTCAGAAAGGTCGACAATGCGACAAAGATGTCATTGTTGGCAGCATTGTTATTCCTTCCTTAGTGAAAGGTGCTGTGCTCGTGTTTATTGATTGTAACTCGATTCCGAAGTGCCCCATCACCGTTCAGACCGCGGAAACTCAACGACGAACAGCCCCTTCAGACATCTTCTCTTAAAAATGTTCTTTCTCTTAAAAAGTTGTTTGAAGGGACTGTTCACCATTGTGTTTCCGTGCTGTGAACGGTGATGGGGCACTTGGGAATCGAGTAACAATACAGAAATAAAAGCAGAGAACCTTTGTTGGCTAACTGGCTATTCGTTCGTTGTGCGATGATGGGTGCTTTTGGAATCTGGAACAGTCATGCGGTAAGACAATAAACGTGTAATTTTAGGAATGGAGAATCAAATGGGCTCGATTAGTGATAAATAAACGTATACTCAATGTGTAATAAGTTTGGCTTAGGTTTAATTCAAGTTGAAAAGCTCCACATTTAATAAATAAATAAAAAATAATGAAAACCATGACAGGCGTTTGTGTCAGAATGGCTTGCCGTAGGCTTTGTCACGATTTTTGTGGAATGGCGGAGGTTTGAAGAGGAAGGGCGTAGGAGCGGACACCGGAAGTCGGGTAGGGTGAGAGCTACCCACTAACAAAATGTTGCACTGCTCAAACAGACGAGTAAAACAGAATCTGTTCTAAATCCTAATCAAGGCTGTGACGTCATTTTTAATTTAAAATCGTAAATAACCTTTACAGTTTAGTGTCATAATGTTTTCGTGCAACAAGAAAATTCAAATAAATAAAACGAAAGCATTTTTTTCTTGCTTACGCAAAACTAGCTCTTTACGGTGTTGTTCTTAATTTTAATCGAGGCTGTAACATCCTTTTTAACATCTGGAACAAGCATGATGTTCTTTAATTCATAAGCAGGTATGATATCCAGGCGTGATATCCGATATCACTCCACCGTTTGCATCTCAGTCCTAAACCATTGTTGCAATATCGTCGTGTTCTATTGTTAAACGAGGACTGAGATCGTGAAATTGGGTGATAAATAGGTTATCAGCCACTTTCCTCGGCGATATACAACAATGGCTCGGCCATGCGGGCATTGTGATATCTCACTCCTCGGAAAGGTGGCTGATAACCTATACTTATTGTTCAGCAGTAATGGTTCGCTGTTGTGAAAACTGCACTTTGGAATGCACAACAATAAACAAGCGTGCATTTGTAGAAGACGCATTGCTGAGAAAACGCTTTGTTGTAAAACCGCTATGAAACTGCTGTGGCGATTCGGTGTGCTGTTTCTGTGTCATTATCAAGTTTTAGGAGCGTATGGCTGAGGGCCAAAGCTTCTGTACAATAATTGAAATGAAACGGAAAATGAAAGTTGACCGGAAATTGCTTTATGTTAAACAAAAGTTTGGTAATAAGAAACTTGCAGCCTTAATTTTGAAACAATGGTTCGATGATAAGCGTGTTTTTTGTCTCACTTTTTCTTTGACCGATTCCTTGGGCTGAAAGAAACATCCTTGGCTTGCTGCCTTTAACGATGTTTCAATCCTTGGCATCGGTCAAGGAAACAGTGGGCCAAAAACTACTTATCAGTGGACCATTATTTCAAAAGTAGGGCTATAAGTATAGAGCAGTGACACGACGTAGTATTATTGTATATAGCTCTATGCTGTAGCCTTAATGGGTTAGCTGCAAGGGGCACTGCAGAGAGAAACAGAAAGGCGTCATACTGAATCCGATGCTGTGAAGAGTGATTTCTTAGACCTAAAACGCGCGATTTTTGTTGTTGGAGAAAACAACGTTATTTTATGCCTAAGAAATCCGCTCTTCCGTTGTTTTTCCCTCCATTTTTACGTAGTGCACCTTGTAGTTATACCCTCCAAAACCCATACTGGTGCCAATATGGCGGCAAATGTCACTACTCTGTAGGTTATCAGCCACAGGCCTCGACATTGTTGTATCTCTCCGAGGAAAGCGGCTGATAACCTGTTTATCATCCAATTTAACGATCTCCGACAACAATTGGATATCACGTGCACAACAGTGAACGAATCGTGCTGACGTTCTTTAACTCAGAAAGCTCGACAATAAAACAAAGATGTCATTGTTCACAGCACTGGTCTTCCTTGTTTGTTGAAGGGGTAATCGTTGATGAGTTTTTGTTGTTTGAATGGTGATGGGTCTTCCGAATCAAGCGACAATGGTCTGGACACGAAAAACTTTTACTAGTTGTTGTCTAAAACAGTTGTTGCCTGTTGAGTTTCTGCGTAATGAACAGTGATGGGGACACTTTAGAATCGAGTATCAATCCTTAAACAGGAGTAGAGATAGTGTTGGAGCAAGTGTGACATCCAGAGCCGGTGTGATATCCAAGAACAGGCGCCTTGTAATATCCTAGTAATATTCTATCCTAGCCAACAATAAAGGCAACCAGTAATATAGAAGTATTGTTGAAATATCGTTGTTCGGTTTCGAGGTACTGTACATGTCAATGCAGTAAAAACTACGATCAGGAGTGGCATAAAGGAAACGTTTCCACGGTTGTTCTGCCGTTCCAACACTCGTTCTGAGTTGTAACCCCATGTGGTCAATAGTTGAACGAGTGACTGCCATACTACTGCATACATTGTGGAAGACGTATGTTAAAAGTTACGCTTTGTAATTTTTTACGTAACTTGGCATGTGACTGCATTATAATTATAATATTTGGTTTGTCACATCCAATATGGTGTGAAGGGAGACGGTGGGACCGAAGTCTCTGAGGCCAGTCCCACAAGCATTCCGAAAATAAAATTTACTCATCCGAGTAAGAGATGCTGTAGTGTATTATAGTTTATTTTCTACATTCTCATTTCCATCTTACACATCAATCCCTGAATATGAAACAATCGTACACTGAAGCAAGAGAACAACAATCTTTATGAGCTTACCTAGCTAGCTCTGCTACCACGTGTCAGATTTGCAGCAGCAATGACAAAAGAAGCAACTACGTTCTTTCAAAACCTGTGAAATTGGCAGTAATACTATACTGTTTTTTTTTTACCATTTGTAATTATTTTCTGTATTATTCACACTAAGAGAACTTACATTATGGTATATTATAGCAGTTGGCTTTATGTTGTGCATAATGAAAATAGCTGTTGGGAGATAGTGGTGGTAGCTAATGACCTAACAAGATTCTCTGCTAGTATGGGGCAACGCAACTGATGGTCAAAGGGCCTAAAAAAGGGCGGCCACAAGTGTGCAAACACAGAGCCGAGCAAATTGTAATGTTAGAGCTGTACCTAGAAGTTGCAAATGCAGAACCAGGCATAACCATTCCTTCGTCCTCCTCTCCCTCCTTGTTTTTATGTTGTCCATGGCGGTGAGGCAACAGCAGGTGGCAAATGACAGGAGAAATAAGGTGCCATTGGGTCGTTGAGGGAAGCCAAGGAATGACCAACAGTGAAACGCAAAGCCGATGGGAAAGTCGGGGTTGAAATCTTAGAAGAATCGAAAACCCCACTGGCAATGCTTGAAACAAAAGTAGAAAATTGGAAAGCGTTGAAGGATCGGGGAGAGAAGCTTCACAGACCGAGAGACAAATCCAAGGCGGGAACCAGGGAGAGGGTGGTGAGGAAGGAAGGTACAATACGGCAGGTGTCAGAGAGACTGGTAGGTCCCGAATTTTTTATGTAGACCATGCTGGGATGGACGATAACGACAATGACTGTCGTGTGTCGTTGCTATCATTTTGACCGTATTCTCCATAGTAATGTTTTTATTTAGTTATATTATTATTTTTTTTTTTGGAAAATCAAGGATTCATCCTAGGTCCTTGTGTGTCTCCAAGCACCATGGTATCACAATGTAAAGATGTAGTCACTAGTCATAATAAGTCAGGTCATGATGTCTGATGGAGGTACGTATGGTGTCTTCCAAACTCAGAGAACTATCGGCAGATGAAGAAGCCTGCTGGCATCGAGTCCTAGCAAGGCGGTCGTAATCCACGGAGAGACGAGAGCCGGATCGAAGTGTGGTACACAAGACTAAGGAAGAGGTGAGATCCCGTGAATACGAGGGAACGACCGATGGTGTTATGAAGACAAAAAGGCTAACGACGAAGAGGCTGAACTTGATGTAAACAGAAGGTGAGATTCCCCTAGGGTTGCCATTGCTGGGAACAGAAAAACGACAACGCAGGTGACCACTACCGCAGGCAAGGGCAGTAACCGAGGGAGGTCCTACTGTACAGCTCGTATGTGACTTTTTGATGTGACTGGAGAAAGCTGAGAAGCAGCCTAGATGCTGCAGAGTCATGTAGGAGCCTGAAGAACGAAGGAAGGTGGCTGAGCACCATCCTGTTGGTGCTGGCGGAAGGCAGGAAGAGAGTCTTGAAGGGATTGACGCTGCAGAGGAAGCCCTGACCCAAGCAAGAGTGCTGGGTTTAAAAACCAAAGGCGAAACTAAAGGACAAGACAACCTGCACTGAGGGCGGTAGGCACGAAGAACACTATCTACCTGGTCCTCGGAGAATGGTTGGCGGCGAGGGGCTGGTGCCTGCATTGAAGAAGAAGCCATGTGCAAGGAGCAAGATGAAAGTTGGAGCAGCTGTGGTCGACTTGAGAAGAACTCAAAGCCCCGTCCTTGCTTTCGTGGCTCGGATGCCGGGAGGGCAGCTGAAGTGAAGCAACTTGGGGCCAAGCGGTACCTTGGGAATGGTGAGACGCACTAGATGAAAGGTCGAAAGGTCGAGAGGAATGGTAGCCGGAACAGAAAGACGCTCTCTGTCGTCAAGCTGGGATCGAAAGGAACGACTTGAATATTTGGACTTGGTAACGAAAAGCCCCTTCCAGGGGGCAGGAGCACAAAGAGTGGAGGCCATGGCGTGGTTGTCAGGTACGGGAGACACAGTGGTCGATGAGACAGTAGTGTCCTCTGGAACAGAAGAAGCGACAGGTGAAAGGAATGGTGATGAACCGGCCAGCGCCGAAAGACGATAGGTCGAAGTTAATCCTGACAGGCCAAAAAGTGGAAACCAACTGCTGTTGACAGGGGAAGCAAACGAAAGGCCAAACTATAGAGGGCGACCTGTCACGAAGAACCCAGTGGAGAACTCATGGTCCAATGTAGAAGGAAACTGTTGGTCGACGAAAGGCGACAGACGACAGAAGGCTAGCTTCAAATGCAAGGGGCTGCAAGTCGAAAATAGAATTACAGGCAGGAACAAGATGACGAAAGGCTAGCTGGGAGGGGGGGGGAAAGCTAGAGAAGAAAGTATGATATCAGGTTGCACTGAGACGCTTTTATAGGAGCTCTTGGTTACCGAGCTGGCAGGCAGTAGGCCTATAAACTTCACTTCTCTTGGGAAAGAGCATTCGAGAACAAGAATGCTAAAATTACAGGTAATGTAAATTTTCCGCAGCAAATAGAAAAATCAATACTACTAGCTGACTCCGGCATAACTTATGTTGTTCTAGCAAAAAAGCTACCCCCCACTCTCTCCCCTGCTTGCCTGCCCGTTGGTACCGGCCCGTTGGTTACGCAGTACGGTATTATCCTCCTCTAAACCTGCCATGCTGACAGCACCCCTACAACCCTTACCAGCCCTCTGTATCAGGCATTGTCTGCATTACTCCCGAGTATGTTATTCCTGGCCTACCCGAAATACATTTAGTTTAGCAGCCCCTTGAATCAGGCATTTTCTGCCATACAGCTATCGCGTACTATATAATATCAAGCTGCCCCACTGGTCTTGTTGCTTAGAGCAGCCCCTTGTAGTAGGCATTGCCTGCAGTACACGTGCATCCGCACCACTGACCTTACTAAGAAAATAAATATATAGATAACAAAACCTTCTTCGATTAAAACTATGTGTTTACTATTTGAAACAAGTTTCCATACAAACTGAGAAGTATACGACCACTAATATTTTGCCACTAAAATTACGGCACGAACTAATTCTTGAAATCTTACATGTTTTCGTCCAGCAGTGAGTCTAGTCATTTAATAAGAGCGGATGCTCCAAATGGTGCGTGGGATTCCTTCGGTTATTTTTCTGTTTGCGAGGAAAAAACATAAAAATCCGTTCATTCACTCCACCACAAACACTATGTTCACTCTGTGCTGTCCAGTTTGCTGACTATGTTTGCTGACTCCTAGAACGGATACTCTGCTAAGGCTTGTCGATGTAGAACGCAATCACATGGACGAAAAACAACAACTGATGTCCTATCCACTAGCCTAATCCGACCGATCGTTCCATTGAAGATTTTGTCGGAGACAGGGTCGCATTCAACTTGTTGTGTTGATACGCCTACATCATCGCCCACGGTCAGTAGGGTGACGTCAATTTTGTCTTTTTTTCAACAAAAGCCTTTCTTTGAGGGAGAGGAGGAGCAACCAAGGCTCGTTGGAAAACATAAAGGTGTAGTTTGTTTTTCGGCTGCCATCAACAGAGATAGCAGATGTTTTTTTTCCTTCGTGGCTAATGCTGCTGCTGACGAACGAATAACAACTGTTCTGTTCGGTTCTATGAAGGCTTGCCGTGTGTTTGCCACCACTTTCACATGAAAAATATGTTGAGTAGTGCGCAAGAAAATCAAATCAAATCACGACGTTTCGGAGATTAATACACCCCCCCCCCCCACCTTATCGAGTAAAAAAAAAAATCACCAGTTTAAAGGTTACAAACTGAAAATCGTATTGTACTCCATTTTGTGGTGCCATCTTTATTTTCACAAACGGGTGACCAACTTGATGAAAAATTAAATTCTGAAAATTATTCGCAGTAGGTTTGTTTTCAGTCTGATAAAAATTTACTAGTTACAAGTTCCAAGCCAAAACTATTTTATTTGTTGGACACCATTTTCAGCCACCATCTTGGAATTCTATAAAATCTGAATAGGATCTTTCTTGAAGGAGCAATCAGAATTAAGTGGTTTGTGTTAAACGTGAGAACGGTTTGCAAGTTACAGACAGAAAACTATTTTTTTTACGCCGTTTTGTGCCGCCATCTTGAATATTCTCAAAACTTGAATCAGATATTTTTTGATGAATAGTTAGTTTTGACCATCATCCGTAACAAATTTCTGTTTAACCTGATGTTCTGTTTGAAGTTACAAACCAAAAACAGTTTGTTGGAAGCATTCTTGGATCGCCATTTGGGATTTTAATAAATGCTAAAACACTATAACACTATAACAAACACCCAGCATCCAGGAACTACTGTTAACTTCTGTTAAAATGGTATACTGGAACGTCCAAATCGTTCAATTTTTGGTGACATTATCAAAAAACAATCAGCATCAGTAACGATGGAGCAGTTCAGAATAACAAAATTAAAAAACAAAATCGTTCTGGGAGCATAATCTCCGTGCGACAGGCTTGAAAAATAGCTTTAAAAAAACACGAAATTATAGTGTCGTTAGTTCAGTAACGCACAACTCCAAAACTAATTTCTTCGACGTTGTATGCCGTAATTTCACGAAATTATATGTTTAGCTTCGTGGCTTATATGGCTGCAAATTGAAAACTGATTTTCTGAACAGGTTATTGGCAGGTGAACCTTTTTTTTTGTTCGGTGGAAGTGGGCGCTAGAGCATAGCACCGTTGTGTATGGCTGGCTTCTTGTGTTGATTTTTGTGTTTTCTAACATGTGTTGAATTTAAGTTTATTGATCTATTAGGTTTGAAAAGAAACAAGCCTAGGAGAATAAAGGCGCCTGTTCATCATTACAATAGCTTTGCCAATATTCTAAACACAGCATCCACGTTCCAGATTCTCCATCATCCAATAGGCTGATGTGGGTCACGTGACCTCGCTTTAGTTGCTGTGAATAGTGTTGTTCCATTATTAATTTACCGCTATATTTTTTATTGCTCGAAGATTCTGCGGTGCTGTAACTAGGAGTTGAAAAGGAGCATTTAAACTTGGTGAAATGTTGTCATGAAAGGTAGAAAATTAGGGATAAAAATAAACAACAGAAAGCGAGGTTAAAAATCTACAATCTTCTCATGCAGGTTCTCGCAAAGGATATAAATCTTCTTAATTCGGTGCCATGACGCTCCCCCATCGCTTCCGCGAAATTCCCCCCCCCCTCCCCCCAAAAAAAGAATATCATTCGAAAAATGGGCCAAGTCGAAAATAACAAAAAGCGGGACAAAACAAAACGAGGCAAAAAAGAGGGTAATAAGTAAAACAAAACAAAAGTATTCGTAATTTCGAATAAAACGAGATCCACCCGAGATCCTTCACTCACCCCGGCCCCACATCTCACTTCATCCTGCAACTGTAGTTTTATTTTTACGCAATCCTCGCAAGGAAAATAATGAGGACTAGGTTGACATGTCAACGCATATTGGTGTGTTTGGGTCGGCGCCAGAGAATTTTTTGTTTACCTATAATACGCGCGCCGGTTCTTGAGTCCTCTGAAAAATTATTATAGACTTTTTTTGCCAGCAGCAGTGGAGCTCCCTGCATGTAACCTGCATTGTAGACTACTCTACGGGAAAGCCGACCGACCAACTGCTGAAATCCGTTCATTGGTAGGTGTGTGCTATGCCAGCAAAAGGGGAAAAATCCTCTTTTTTTTCATCCCTCGTAGGCGCGAATTACGCTTAAAATAGTTTTTCGTGTTAATAAAAATCAGGGAAAATTCAGGGAATTTCTACATTTTACAAAAATACTTTTCCTATGTAAAGAATAACTAATTGATATTTCATTTTTTATTCTAAAACCGTCATTTTATTTAAATTAAAACCGGTTTTATTTCTTTCATTTCCGTTTTTCCTCCTTCATTTCCACGCAATAGCCTTGCCCGCTTCTTGTTGCTAAGGGTAACAAGCAGATGCTGTAGTTTCTATGCTCTGTATCTCTGTGTAGTAGGTGCTTCCAGTACTGTTTCGCCGCGCTGCACTTGGCTGACTACGATTTCTATTCCAAGTCCATTTAAACGTAGTGTATGCCAGGGCTTAACATAAGTATTTTCTCCCCTTTTTAACAGAAACAATAAAGACGTTTATTTCCATTTTACACTCCTTCCCCCCCCCCCCCCCCCGTTACCGAGGGAGACGGGGGTTGCGAATTGGTTGCAAATTAGTCTCACAGCTAGATTATTTTTTGGCTTCCACCCCGTTTGGTGCGTGACGTTACACATTTACTAGCTCCCCCAAAGTCCAAAGGTCCTCCCTTCGGTTGTTTCAACTACACCCCCCCCCCAACCCCCACTCGACAGTACCATTCATTAGTATTTTACCTCTTTCTTTTAACTTTTTTCAGTTCTACCTGTCCACCAACTTCCCCCCTCCCCCAGTTGTTCTGTGCAATTGGCAACGTCGTTCATTGTCGTAAATCAATATTTTCTCTGGGAAGGGGTAAATTTTAGGTAATGGGGGGGGGGGGGGGGGGGGGGGGGGGGGGGGGGGGGGGG